>KK113367.1:472547-512638 GCA_000611955.2 Stegodyphus mimosarum
GGCATTCCTTCGTGATGTGACAGTAGCACACTCGGTGCGTATTCTAGTGGTCCAGATTCGAATCCCAACGAAGACATTGCTCATTTTTCATGTACACCTGCTTCAAAATAACCTGATGTCTCTGCAAACTTATTATCCCTAATGCTGCAGTGTTAGTTTAAAATCTATGTTTTTAGTTCAAGAAATGTATTCAAATCGGCATGTGTGTTAAGATTTGTTGTGTTTTCATCAGAACTCGATGTAGGCTAGTATATAGAAGAATGTTAGAAAGGCAATGGATAATTTAGCTATATGAAAGAATTTGTTAAAAATACTGATAATTTAATAACAGAAACTCTTGTATTCTCGACCACTACGTGAATGTTGTCATATTCAGACTCAGTCTAAGAGGACCACCTGCAGAGAAATGCCCAGTTTTCAACTTCAGTCTTTAGTTAGAGCATTTTTGACTTCTGTTGACCTAGTAGGTTAGGTTTGAATCTACATTTTACTTCAAATTTTGCTTTTGTGTTTTGAATATGATTTTATTCGTTATTTACACAATTCTCTGTGCTTCTCTTCATCTGCTGTTGTTTATCACAGCAATACTTAATTAAGCTTAACTGGGAATGAATTGTTGAATTATGAGCCTGCCAATAAAAGTGCATTCCTTCTACATCCTTTATAAGTTCATAGAGTGGCACAATATGGCGACTGACTCTCGGACTTGAAATTCCGAAAAGTTGTACCTCTTGCCTCTTTGTTTGGGTCTTGAGGCGCATGTGCCGGGAAGCTGGATAGGGGGTTAGGGTGGATGAAATCACGGGATAGAACGGAGTTGGTTTTGGTGAGTGAACGTGGGGAGAGGGAGATTTCGGGAATTAGATGACGGGGGAGGAAAGTGAGAGTTGACAGCCAGTGATACCTCACAGTTATGAAGGGGACCTACCTTTAGTCACTAAAGAGCATTTTCGCGAATAAATTCGGTAATAAAAGCAAGTGGCCAAAGTGTAATAAAAATATTTCGGAATATGTAAGTAATACTTATGCAGGTATATATAGGCGTTACTTGTATATATCGTTACTATTTTATTAATGATATCTATTCAAATAAGTTTAGGCGCTTTTAGAAATTCCTCATCAGTATATTAATACATAATTGTTATGACTGATTGTCTTTTGCAATAATGGTATTTTAATTTATCTTCTTTTTTTTTGCAGTTTTTTCGTATAGCTTTTCGGGCTTTTCTTTGCTAGTCTATGATAGACTGGTAAAATGACTTTGACTTGTTTTAGTTTAAGTAAGCCATTTCAAAATTTTATGCTTAAGATTTGCTATTGTTTTATGCGTGTAAGAGAATGTGCATTTTATTAGATTGTAGAGACATTAGGTATTTTTTTGAAGGAGAGATAAAACATTAGCAACGCCTTCGCCGGGAATCGAACCACGGACCTCTCGGTTACGCGTCGAGCATGCAGACCACTACACCACGAAGGCATGCGAAGAAGGCGGGAGAAATACCTTATATACTCCCCCTTTTAAAGGGCGACTGGGGTTTGGAGGACCCAATCGCCAAATCGCGGTGGTGGAGAATCATCATCCACCACCTTTTTAGTTCGGGGGCCAGTGTAGAGACATTAGGTATTTTTTTTTTAAGGAGAGATGAAACATTAGCAACGCCTTCGCCGGGAATCGAACCACAGACCTCTCGGTTACGCGTCGAGCATGCAGACCACTACACCACGAAGGCATGCGAAGAAGGCGGGAGAAATACCTTATATACTCCCCCTTTTAAAGGGCGACTGGGGTTTGGAGGACCCAATCGCCAAATCGCGGTGGTGGAGAATCATCATCCACCACCTTTTTAGTTCGGGTGCCAGTGTAGAGACATTAGGTATTTTTTTTAAGGAGAGATGAAACATTAGCAACGCCTTCGCCGGGAATCGAACCACAGACCTCTCGGTTACGCGTCGAGCATGCAGACCACTACACCACGAAGGCATGCGAAGAAGGCGGGAGAAATACCTTATAAGATTATAGGAAAGGCATTAATAAAAACATTAGGTATTTGAAATAGTCAAGCTGGGTTTAGCTGCTTTCTAAAACTAAGACGATATAATTTCAGGCCTTTGCAGACTGATTAGATATAACTAGTAATTTCAAACGAACGAGAAACATCTTCTCAACCCCAGTGATAGAACTCACTTCTTACATTTTTCCCAGCGCATTTGCGCTCTTATTATTATGATTCTTATTATTATTTATGTGTTCCGCTCTAAAGCACTACACGGAAGGGAGGGATGCCTTCGTGGAGGACTTTCTAAAGGAAATTGTCTTGTATTAACACGTTACACATGGGAAAAACTACCAAAACGCCCATGCAGCAGTCCGTTCGTGGAATTCCTACCTCGGACTGTACTATCACTGTTCAGGTACTTTACCGCTCAGCCACTGGAAGGCCTTTCCATTCAAATTGAATCTTTTTCTAGAAATCTACCTTGGAAATCCTCAAAAATTAATCTTCTGTCCGTTAAGTCCATAAAAATGGAGGTTTAGAATTGAATACCCATTAGCCAGACTTGAGCTAAACTTAAATAATCTTCTGAGATTCGATTTATACTGCAAGCTATTTAGTTAATTCATATTTAATTATGGCAAAATAGTCGAAAGATTAACTCGAGTGCTGTTGAACATGAGAAATACATGAAGCCTAAAGCATTCAGTTAGTTTAGCCGTAAGGAACTAGCAACGAGGGAGACTATCGGAATTCCTCAAGTAAAAGATTTGTCTTGAAATGTCAATTTTTACTACGGAACCTGTAATTTAAAATCTAGTTTTCGCGTTCCATTAAATTGATAATGAAGTTTCCTATCACATTAAACTACAATATCAGTTATATAGTTGAGTTATATAGTCTTTTATAATTTAAACAGTGTAAGCTGCTGGCCTTTACAGATGTACGAAAACAAAATCATTACAAATTTTATTTCTTTAAATTTTGTTCCTTACTATATTTCTATGTTTACGGTATGGAATTTATGAATATCGTCTCAACATCTAGGTTGACAAGGTTCTTAAAAAATTCCATAGTTCCCATAGTCTCAAGGAAGTTAATTTAGTAATTTTTTTTAAATTAAATCCAAAACATTTCATGCTTCTAGAGACAAAATTTATGGAGATAACAGAATATTAATTTACTCATTTAGATAACTTTTTAATGCTTACTATTAAGCGATTTCAAGAATTTCGAGATTTTGATCAAATTTAATGAAAACAAATGGGAAAAAAAATACTACATTGCACATAATGATTTTAACCTGCGGAAAAAAGCATTCGTTATTAAGTTTGTAGTTGGCAACTTACGCCCAAAGGGGCGTTTTTTAAACGTTTAGTGTGTTACCTTTATTTATTAAATATCATGTTCTTCGCCCTTAAACCACATAAAATTCAGTTCAACAGCAATATCAGAAAATATTTAAAAACAGAAAAACAGCACAACTTTAGAATTTCCGATTCACAGTCTCGCGCACTGGAGATAAAAATGTTTCATACAGTGTTGCCATTGCTCGCTTTGAAATCGTTTGTAGAGACATTAGGTTATTTCGAAGCATCAGACATGGAAAATGAGCAACGCCTTCGCCGGGAATCCAACCAGGACCTCTCGCGTGGGGCATGCAGACCACTACACCACGAAGGCATGCGAAGAAGACGGGAGAAATATCTTATACGTTGAGTTTGTTAATCGAAAATTCGTTTAAGTTTTACAAAATTTGAAATAGATAATAAAACAAACTCAAAATTCGGTCTTCCAAGAGCCCATTTTCGGTTGAAGGACTACGTTATTCAAAATTAGATGGCTCTAGGACCGCTGTCTTTTTACAATGCGAGAAACATTCATGCAGATTCTTCGTTTTTTTGTTTCTTTAAATACAATACTTGGCAATAATATTTGCTGCCAACAGTTCAGCATTTGAAAAGTGAGACAGTGCAGAAAGTGAAACGACGCAAAATGCCGTTTTGAGACTAACTGCTCTTTGGGTCTAGCGCCGCTTTGGGCTAAAATACCCTAATGACTGTACAATCTAAAAGCTGGCTTCTAAATGACGTGCTTCCCCCTTTTTTTTCATAATTTTATTTTACGTTTCAAATAATGCTTAAATAGTTATTGTAAAAATAGTGCGAAAATGTTTTTCGTTTATGGGCATCGTCTGATATTTGGCACTAGTTTTTGGCTTGGTGTATAAAATGATTTCATTTACCAAACTTCTTATTTAAATTCAGTCTGGATTTTTTTTAATCTTCTGTGAAGGGCTACGGATCAACTTAATCAGAACTTTAAAGCTGCGTCAATTAATTTTGAATTTTTATCATAATAAATTTCCTTATTAAGTTATTTTTTTATATTCTCATTTTCAAAACTATTTAAGCTGTGAGAGTGTTTAGAAAGTCTGTTTAAAAAAATCAAATGTCTTTAAAACTTCATTCATTTATGAATACAATTTGATATTTGCTATCATTTGGGATATTAAGATAAAAAATTTTCATTTATTATCTGATAAAAGCGTATCAGAAGTATTAAAAAAATAATTCCTTAACTTTTAATCAAAAGAGAATAAGAATAATTATAAGAATTTGTCGAAACGTTTCTTTAACATTTATTGGTCCAAAGGCGCTTTGTCCCTGAAGGACTATTGTTTTCGTTTTGCGATTTTGCGTCGGAAACATTAAAAGTCTGTATCACTTTTCAAACTGTTGCCACAAAATATGGCAGCCCTGTATTATATTTAAAGAAATTAAATAACGAAGAATGTGCATAAATGTACGTATGTTTCTCGCATTGTGATCAAACGACGGTACCTAAAGCCATCGAATTTTGAATGCCGTCATCCTGCCGCGAATATAGGCATCTGGAAGCCCAAATTTGGAATTTGTTTTATGAACGATTTCATATTTTGTAAAACTTTAACGAATTTTTGGTGAACAAACTCGAGGATTTCAAAGCGGGCCATGGCAACGTTGTACAGAAAAAAAAAACATTTTTATCTGCAGCGCGTGAGACTGTGTGTAGGAAATTCTAAAGATAGGCTCAGTTTAAAATTATTTTGCGATATTGTTCTTTAACTGAATTTTATGGTTTAAATGCGAAGAACATGATGTTCAATAAATAAAAGTAACATACAAAATGTTTAAAAAACGCCCCTTTGGACGTAATTTAAAATCAGATTTTTTTTTATGTTTGAAATTTTCTTAAATACTGCAAGATTATGTGAAACAAAAATCGACGTAGTAGAAAAGCATATCTTGGACTATCATCCCCATAAACGACCCTTCTAAAAGTGACATATATGGAAAATAATTAAAATGAATATTGACGCTTCAAAGAAGAGTTTAAAAACCGTTAACCTTTTAATTAAAAAAAATTAATGTACGAAATCATACTGACACTTCGGGTATCCTTTTAAATAAAAATGTCATCTAATGTTGTTAAGATACAAAAAAAAATAATTTAATTTGTTGTAAATTTAATTGCAACACATTAAATTTAATTTGCTGTATGATTCTGTTGAATTGTCATGTGACATCGTTATGAAATACCGTTTCAAACTGCTTAGAAACATCACCGATAAGGGTTGTGGGGCAATGATAGGCTGGTTGTCTATTTCTCCCGCCCTCCCCCGCCATCATCCGAAATCACTTTCCCGCCACCAGAGCTAGAGTAAAAATCAACATTTTTAAGAACCCTCGGTGTCAAAACCAGCATTCTAAAAAATAACCAATAGCATTGTTTTAAAGAACACCAGCTCGGTGCGCAGCTTTATAATCTAGTTCAATTTACATATAAAAGAACTATATCCTTTTCCCCTACTTTCCCATTAAGTGCCAGAGTATTCGGGAGTAGGGGAGGTTTTTATTTTTATTCCCTCCAATTTCCGCAAAGGCAACCTTGGGTAGGGAAAAATGGGGAAAATACTTCTTTCATTCATACAGAATGTTTTACGATTCCTTCCCTCATTCCCAGGGTGAGGAGGTTCAGAATCTCTATCACTCTTTCTATTCTTGCCCTCCCCCAACGTCTTAGAGTAAGTTCTTTTTTGGATATTCAAAAGATACGCCCTGCTATAGGGGGATGTTCTATGCTCGCATGTAAGAATCGGGCCTTGTATTATTTATTCAAAAATCTGATTTTGATTCTTTAATATTCGCATCTTGCGGATTTAAATAAGGCTTAGTTTCATTTTTTAATAAAATAATTCTTTTTTGTTATGAACTTTGGATGAATTCCGTCGAGTGAACCATTATAAGAGAGAAAAGCGTAGACATTGTCGGTTGTAATATCCGTAACCCTTAAGTGTGATAGGGAAACTATGTATGTATCTGTATTTTTAATACCTTTTTTAAAAATTTAAAAATTTATATTCGCATTATGGTAAGAAAAATAATAAGTATTTATGCAGCAAAATTATGATTGCTTTTTGTGCTTCTTTACCTGAATTAACGTCACGTGATTTGTAAGTGAAGTTAAATATTTTTGCTAAGAACCCAATGCATGCATAAATTAATAAAGGTCCATGAATTTTCACTTTGAACGTACACAGTTTATGCATGAAAGACGTTAAAAGCATTTTAAGTCATTTTTAAATTAGAAAAATGCACGTTATTGATTTTTATACGAAAACCTTAACCATCATAATTTCGGAAATCTTGCTATATATTTGGTATTGTCCATAAATTTGATGTACTCCCCTCCCCCCTTTGCTATATTTATGTATCTTTGATTGAAAATAAATGTAAAATACGCACTGTTACATACCAAAAATATTGCGCAGCGTTTATTAATGAAAATCGAATAATCGATGAGTCGAATCCTTAATTTTTTCCAACCTAAAATTCAAAACGTTTCTGGAACCTTAATATAAGAAAAATAACAGAAAAAAATCTGAAAGCTTTTAGATTTTATATTATTTTTCATTGACACACATACATACACGTTTCGAGAGCATTTCAGCTAATGCCTCTTTAAAGCTAAAAATATTTAAAAACTGCATATTTCCATAGATTAAATTTCAAACTGCATATTCCCAGAGAATAAATTCTAAACTGCAAATTCTCATTCCAAACTGCATGTTTCCGTAGAATTTCTCATAGACAGTCTCGAGCGCTGGAGATAAATCAGATCGTTCAGTTTCTTAATCAAAAATTCGTTTAAGTTTGAAAAATATGAAAACAAATGATAAAACAAATTCCAAGGTCAAGATTCGGGTTTTTAGGTATCCATATTCGAGTGGAGGACTACGCTATTCAAAATTTGATCGCTCTACGTACCGTTGTTTTTTCACAATGCGAGAAACATACATGCATTCATGCAGATCCTTCATTATTTAATTTCTTTAACTATTATACTGGGCTATAATATTTGGCCGCAACAGTTTGAAAAGTGAGCTAACGCAGAAACTAAAACGACGCAAAGTGCCGTTTTGAAACTAACAGTCCTTTCGGTCTAACTCCTTTTTGGGTTAACAATATTTATTAAGGTAATATCATTCTAACATCCCCTCTTCATCCAGTTTTCATAAATTCATCAAAGCACTTTTCAAACTTGGCCGCAACAGTTTGAAAAGTGCCGTTTCGTGACTAATAGCCCTTCTGGGCTTTGGGCTAAAAAGAAAAGAAAACTCGTAATTGTTAAAGTTTATAATTAATGCAAATTTTCAAATCTGCATTTAATAAAAAAAATTGAGAATACATTTTAATACAAATAAATTAAATAGTTAAAACATATAATGAAAATTATTCAAACTTCATATCAATCTTCTTGGTTTACTTTGACTATTATAACAAGAAAATGAACCACGAGATTTAATTATTAGAAGTACATAATTAGTTGAGGTAACAGTTCGAAATTTTTACATTTTCCGTGAATATTTTAAATGAAAATGAGTGTAAAGTGTAAAGAATTTTTTCTTGTATAACATTCTGTATACTTGCTAAGATAAATTCTCTCCAGAAAAATAAAGGATTGGAACTGAAAGCTGCTTCGACTTAGTGTTATTGACCCATATCCACTGAAACTGAAATAATTGTATTCTTTTTTCAACGAACTCTTCTTTTAATTACTAAAATTAATCTTTCCAAAATTTTTTGTGTTAAAATCGTTAAACAGTTTTTTCACTGAGGATCTGAGATCCGAATGATGAAAAAATTCCGAAATTTCGAGTTTTTGCATCTGGGATTTTTTGCGACATTCGTACATAGCTGCATAAAAATAAATCGCATTTCCCCTCGAATGCTTAATGTAGGAATAGTGTTAACGTCCATAACGTGTGGAATTTTTAAATAAACAACTTCGCATTTGTCATTTTGCCTGCTTTTCTATATGTCTGATGCATTGTTATACGTCTGCTACTCATATTTTTCATGAATCTGATGTACTTTTTGCCTTGGTGTATGGTAAAGTATGTTTCTAACGTCTGCCAAAATAGGATTTCTTCCAAGAAGATGTTTGTGTTGATATTTATGTTAAACATGAGAAAAACCGTGAAACCTGCGTACAGCTACCTGGTTCAATCAAAGGAAATAGATCATGGATATGAATCTGATGTACTTTTTGCCTTGGTGTATGGTAAACTACGTTACTAACGTCTGCCAAAATAGGATTTCTTCGAACAACACGTTTGTGTTGATATTTATGTTAAACATGAGAAAAACCGTGAAACCTGCGTACAAGCCACCTGGTTCAATCAAAGGGAATAGATCGTGGATGACTTCATATCTTTCATGAATCGGATGTACTTTTTGCCTTGGTGTATGGTAAACTACGTTACTAACATCTGCCAAAATAGGATTTTTTCGAACAAGACGTTTCTGTTGATATTTATGTTAAACATGAGAAAAACCGTGAAACCTGCGTACAACCACCTGGTTCAATCAAAGGTAATAGATCGTGAATGACTTCATATTTTTCATGAATCTGATGTACTTTTTGCTTTGGTGTATGGTAAAGTATGTTACTAACGTCTGCCAAAATAGGATTTCTTCGAAGAAAATGTTTGTGTTGATATTTATGTTTAAACATGAGAAAAACCGTGAAACCTGCGTACAGCCACCTGATTCAATCAAAGGGAATAGATCATGGATGTCTTCATATTTTTTATGAATCTGATGTACTTTTTGCCTTGGTGTATGGTAAAGTATGTTACTAACGTCTGCCAAAATAGGATTTCTTCGAAAAAGACGTTTGTGTTGATATTTATGTTACACATGAGAAAAACTGTGAAACCTGCCTACAGCCACCTGGTTCAATCAAAGGGAATAAATCATGGATGACTTCTGCAATATTGTGGCTTAAATGTTGAATATTATTAGGGGAAAACGAGACACAGAAATGTTGTCTGAATTGTAAATATTTAATTTCCACCAGAACTCGTATTCGACATTTCGCTGTCTGCTAGCAGATCGTATGATCACTAAATATTTTACTGTTGTGTTGGAGAAGGGGAGTTTTTCATTGTACCGACGCAAATCCGAGATCTTTCAAACTGAAGAAAGAAAATTTCCATAACTGCGGTTGGGAATGTCTTTCATATTTCGTCCAGTTGACATAATTACTCGAATTTCATGCGATTGCATGTCTAAATTTTAAATAAATTTATCTTATTGAAAATCTAATCTAAATTAGTCTTATATTTTAAAAGAGAGAGAGAAATTCCTTGGCAAATCCTGAAAACGCTTTTTGTATTATTACTAAACGCAGTATTGAGAAATATTTAACATTGTCAAAAATGAATGTAAAGCATTTAACATTATCAAAAGTATAAATTTAGTCTAATAATAAAATAACGAGTTAGTCTTACAAGATTTCTCTCTCCTTGTTCACGTAAACTAGTCTAGATCCTACTAATGAATTTGGAGAATTCTCGCACAGGCGTGAAGTAATACGAGCACAGAAGAAGGGTAAAAATAACCCTTTATTAACCTCCCGACCTCTTTATTAACCCGACCTCGATCCTTCGCTTCTAGTTGTGTTATTCTGTAGGTATCACTAGGTAATACTTCCGTTATCATAAATGGTCTTCGATATTTCGGCTGTATTTTGGTAGATTGATCTATAGCTTTAGGAGCACATCTCATTACAACGATTTCTCCTTTGTCAAATATTAGTGTACGACATATCTTCCTATCGAATCTTTCTTTCATTTTCACGCTCATATTTAGTGTAGAAATAAAAGAATTTATCAAAAAGCTAGACTCATCCTGAAGAATGAAAGGTAATGACAACTTACCACTAACCATTCTGACAGATCAGATAACACTATGAACAGAAAGGTACGTACTTCGTGCTTTATAATAACACCGACAACTGGCGGTGGAACTTAAACATGATTGCACAAATCAAATTCAAGCCTAAAAAGAATAGTGTTGGATTAGCATGTTAAATTACGGCTAACTTAGGTTGATTCAACAAACCTAATAGGCGGTAGAATTATTCGAAATGGCCGAGGTATTGGGCGTACCAGCAAACAGCGTAACAGCCTATTAGCGTCACAGCAATGTCAAAAACAAAACGTTCACTCGTGTCACCAATGTTCACTTGTTTAAATACTCACTTCACAAAACTTTAAATTTACATCCTGGCAAGGAAATCCGAGGGAAAGTTGAGGAGTTCAGGAAAGATAACGAAAATTTGAATAGTAGGTTAAATAATTACGGAAAAGTCTGCAGCCTAATCATGGAATAACGATCAAATTCGCAGAGTGCAAGTTTTATATTTGTTTACCACTTGAGCAATTTTATATATGCTTGATGTAACATAATCTGGAAGAATATCACCATCCCTGCAAAATATAAAAAGTATAAGTTATATTATATGATAAATATATGACGAATATTTCTCTACCTTGCAATATATGACACACACACCTATGCCTAATGTATGACGAATACTTCTCTACTTCATACAGTGCATATTTATTTGTTTTAATGTAGTATAAAACCTTTGGACTTCCGTATTTTATCCCTGGGTTGGCTTTTAATAGCTTCATTTTGTTAATTTTCTGCCACACGTATTGTGAATAGAAGCTAGTTTCCGTTAGAAATTCTTCCATATAAATATCCATCTTAAGACAGGTAGTCCTGAAGGGCTTTGGAGTAATAAACGACACTCGTTATCATTAATTAAGGGAAAATCGTAAAAATAAAGATTATCGCATAGAGTTTAATGAAACTGACACACAGTATACGACACATAGTAAAACATAAAATAACATGAAAAGAAATTACTAGACGTTTATGGCGTTATAGAAATTGGTATATGTATAAAATGAACAAATCAGATGTGTCAGTTCGGTGTACGGGAAAAATTACGTTCACTATGGAGTATAATCTCTCCTAGAAGCAATACAACACACACAGCTGTCGGTTGTGAAGTCTATCATTTCTGTAGGAAGTGAGAGCCATTGCTGTTGCAAGGATTGTAAGGTCTGAAGAGGAGGACTGAGAGCATCTATACGCCTTCCTAAAGCACCCCAGACAGGCTTGATTGGATTCAGGCCCGATGATCAAGCTGGATTGTTTGCTGTTAAAGATAACCATCCACGATGCCACCCTGTGCGGGTGGCGTTATGGTCCTTTAGCAAGAAATCATTACCTATTGCCCCGACATAAGGGCGCAGATAAGCATCAAGGATGTCTTCTCTATAGATGACATTCTTGATGCTTCCTTGATGCATGAGCATTCACGTTTCCATGTGGAAAGACATACAGGTTAGTGCGTTCACCCAAAGAGATACCACCCCAAACACAGACACTGCCTCCTCCGTATGCATCTCTTTCACGGATGCTTGATGGGTGATAACGTGTTCCATGTTCTCTCCAAATTAAACAAGGCCTACTATCACTTTCGTTAAGTTAGTAATCCGTAAAGTAAGTATCAGTAGGCTACGTTAAGCCAGGAAGACGAAGTTACTCATCTTTAAAGAGAACAACCCTGCATTGATCAACCGTCCAGTAAATATATTAACTTGCCTACCTCAAACGTTCCTTTCTATGACGTGTCGCGAGCGGCACACAAATGGCTGGTCGCCCCGCGTACTCACCTCCTTCGTGAAGCATTCTACGCACGATTGACGTTGACACCAACATTCCAGTGGCTACAGCAAGGGAGGATCTGAGTTGAAATTCTATTCCTTCGTGCGCATAACAACAAATATCGGTCTTCAACGCTCATTGTAACAATTAACCATTCTTTGCTGAACCTCTTCGATGCCGAATAGTAGTTAGAAATTGCTGGCAAAGTCTATGAACGATATAAGGACTCACATTAGCCATCGCTTCTGTCTGATTTTGACCTGGCTCTAGTCTTCCATCGCAGTTCATCGGGCAAATGATGCCTGGAGGTCATTCTTACAAATTGGATTCCAGATTTTTTATCTCAGTATCACAAAAAATTAGCAGAGTTGCTGTCAAACTTGCAATTTTATGCTTCTCCCAGATGACGTATTGCGATGGCAGCGTCACTAATTTGCATACACTGCAGTTTTACTGAGCAAATTTAATTTGTCAACATATTCAAATTTGATATGGATTGGCTTATTTTGGAACTAATTGTCACTATTTTTGTTTGGGATTTTTCCTTAATTTTTGGACACCAGTGTATTTAATTTATCACTGGAGTAAATAAAAATTTAAAAATTGATTTCATTCATAGCAAGATAGCTCGTCTTTCTCACACTGGTGAAAAATTTCTGTTAGAGAACGTCATTTCTTTATTTTTTATCGCAAAATTTATTACATATCGATTTCTGGTTTGGTTTCAATTACTTCATTAATTCTATGAAACTGTGCTTCAAAAACATGTGCTTTGATTCATTGATTATATAATGACTGCTTTTGTATATGGATTACGTAATGACTGGTTATTTTTCCTTCAGATTAATTTCTGCAGTATGGCGAAGGTCCCCCATTTACCGTCACAGCCTTTGTTGTTCCGCTGGTTCTACCTAAGACCTGCGACAAATCAATACCTACACAAGAAGAGGGAAGAAGCTAACATGAAAGTTTCATTCTCATTTTCACCCGTTAAGTCAAGAATAAGGCTTTCCCGCTGCCCTGGAAAAGAGAGAGAGAGAGAAAAAAGATAAATGAAAAAAAAGAAATAAAATATAAAAGAAAAGAGGGGTTCTTTCTCTTCTCTTTTTGATTCTCTCGCTACTTCTTTACTCGATGTATTTTTTAGCTCACCTTCTTTTAATTTTTTTTCCGTCTGCTTCTTTCGTTCTCTCCCTCATTGCGGAAATTTGGAATTCTTCAGTTGTTGATGGAGTTAAGATGTGTTTGGTTTCTGCGAACTTCTTCCCCTTCGACTCTTGTTTGGGGAGCAAATTTGTTTGATTTTGTGAGAAATTTGATTATGTTTTCTGTCGCAGATTCTTCGCTTTATGCTAAGGGTTTTGGGAAATGTATTTCTTTCTTCATTATTATTATTTTTTCGCTTCACCCCCCCGTACTTGTTTGGGTGGTGTCATAAGCTTAGTAGTTTCAATGTTTCTATCTTATCTTAAATATGGCAAGGTAAATTTAATTTTATATGATTACAGCGCACATTTTTTTGTGTGAATAAAAACATGATTCTGAAATTTGCTGTGGTGAAAATCTTTTGATTTAAATAAATATCTCTTCTTTACTAAAAAATATGCTTTATTCGTCGCTTATATCCATTTTTTTATCCTTTTGTGTAAAAGTAATTCCTTTCTGTATGATTTAAAATGCTCTCAGTATCCAGGATTTCAAAGAAAAATAAAAGTAGAATATTTTATGCGTTTATATGGAAAAGTCTTTCGATCAATGTAAAGAATGACTTTCTCTTTTAATACAGAGGCTGTTCGCACATTTTTTAGACGATTTTGGTAAGCGGTAATAAAAAATCGTTTGCTGCAAAAGAAGTAATTGCAATTGTACTATGTTTTTAAAAGTCAAAATTATCGTCTGTGGCTTCAAAGTTTTGTTTTTATTCAAAATGGCGAATTTAACAAAGCAGTGGTTCGAAGGCTACATTTACGCTCTTACCGAAGAGAAATATGCATACTCCGTTATCCAAAAACGATGTGAGAGTCATGGTTTTGTGATATCTAAAGCGTCGATAGGTAATATCATCGACAAGAAAGGAAAAAAACGTCAAAATGGTGCCTCCAGGGGGTCAAAAATTCCAAGCAATTATCCCAGGAAAAAACGGACATCTTCATCTATTGCAAAGGTACGTTGTTTAATGTTAAAAGAAAATCTCCCTAGTCAAAGGACAGTTGCAAAATCATTAAAGTGCCCGGTGTTCACTGTAAACAAAATGATAAACGTTGATTTAAATCTTAAAAAAGCGAAAAAACGCAATGTGCATCGTCTTCTTCCAAAGCATATCGCTCGACGCAGGACACGCTGTAGAATTCTATATGAAAAACACTTATCCAAAGAAAAATGGAAACCAATTGTCCCAATAGATGAAGCATGGGTGTATTTAAATGATTGTAACAAAAAAAAGAGCCTTTTATTATCATAAAAGGGGAGAAAAAAATTTAAGTACATGGTTAAAAGAATCGAAAGAAAGTTTTTCTAAGGGATTCATGATTGTTGCTGGTTTTTCTTATAATGGCAAGTTAAAAATAAAGAGAGTGTAAAACAATGTCAAGATTAACTTCAAATACTATCGGGAACATATTTTATCGCCAATTTTTCTCAATGAAATACCATCGCTTTACCCACAGTGACATCAGTTTGTGAGACTCCATCAGGACAAAGCTAGCAGTCACACATCAAAATCCACTGTCACTTTCCTAAAAGAAATGGAACAAAAAATCGTCTAAATACATCGTCTAAAAAATGTGCGAACAGCCTCTGTATAACCATCCAAATTCTTAATTTTATATTCGGTTCTTCTTTTCTATGTTTCGAACATTATGCATCGCCACATATACGTTGTCTTTTTATGTTATTCTTGTGTAAAATCTTTATTATGTAATTCAGTAGAAAATTATACGTTTCATTAATTATTTTTTTCATTGCTAGGAAATTTTGCTAGGAAGGTATGAAAAGGTAGTAAGACTGATCTGGTTAATTTATCTGATTCCAGTAAAAAGAGTTACATAGCAAAATGGCTTTTAAAAGTTGGTTGTTAAAACTGAGCAGGATGGCTAAGTATTTTAACATTAACTTCAGCTATTATTTTCCTCCTTGGATGTAGTCCATCATTCCCGGCTTCGGCCAAATCCAGTTTTCCAGATAAAGAACAAAATTTAACATCGAAAGTAGCGAGCGAATAGTGTATCGAGGAGGTTAGATCATTGGAACTTCCCAAATGGATGTCTAGCGATTAATCCTCCCCGGCCGTATGCGTGGGAGGAAAGAACTCGCGAGAATGTGTCTTTATCTTGACTGGAGAACACTATCTGCAACGGGATCCATCGGGAGGAGGTCTCTCTTAATGGAAGATTGGTGCCACAGTATGGGGTGGAAGGAGTTCTCATACAGAATGTGAAAAATGAGAGTTCATTAAAGAAAAGAAATTTTCTTGTAGCATTAGAAATTATTTCACGAAACTTCTGTTCCTGGTATTATACACCTTTTATTGATAATAAAATACAGCTTTTATTGTATCTTTTATTGATAATACACCTTTTATTGATAATAAAATCCATATTCAAAAATTGTCGGCAAAAGAATGAATGCGAAAATGAACGAATGTGCCCTTTTCAGTCCTAAGAGGAGAGTGTTTGTGTCCGAACTGGAGAGTAATGATGTTTTCCTACTTAAAAATGAGTTTAGAATTCATAAGGAGATTGACTCGATCTGGTGAACGTACCACGATTTTGTACAACATTCTAAAAATGACATAAATGGGAAATTTTCGATGAACGATCTATTAAATTTTATAAAGGGGGTAAATATATTAAAAAAAGAATTGTAGTTTATTGTTTCAGATATCATTTAAGTCTTTCTGGTTCAGTTCTTTTTAAGTGATTTCTGGCATCAAAAAAGTGTTAGAAACCAGACGAAACCTAAACTTGCCATCTAGTTCTAAACTTTATTTGAACGCCTAATGTCTGTGCCTAACATTATAAAAAAGTTTCAAAAATTAATTTTACTTTCTGAAATTTAAATATTTAAAAATTATGCTTTCTGTTTTGATTAATAGCTTTTATTTTATTTAGAATGTCCTATTTTAATATCGTCACTAGTGGGAGGTCTGGTAACTGGTTTAGACTTTAAACTGGAAATAAGAAATGGAAGTTTTATTTCAGAGCTTTAAATCAACCTGTACGCTTCAGAGTTTAAAATCTACGTCTTCATTTTTCTCTAGTCGAATTTAAGTCATAAACAACTAATTTTGTGCAAGTTCTAATATTTACTTTTAGTAAGTTCTAACGATTAGATATATGATAATTAAGAGCACGCCTACTAATGATTACTACCATTTTTATTTAAAAAGGTTAATGACATTGTAGGCAAATTTTCTGTTTTAAATTTCTTCATGGAAGACGTAAACTCCTTAACAACTCGAAGGAGGTACATCGCTGCGAAATGCCCAGCGGCTGGGTGTCCGCTGATAACATCGCGGACGAAAACGTCGCAGAGAAAACAACGCTAAGCGAAACCGCCGTGGTACAAAACATCGTGAGAGAAAATAAAGCAAAGAGAAAACGTCGCAGTTCTAAAATTTCGTGGTACAAAACATCGTCGTCGAAAATAAAGCGGTTCAAAAACTTCGCAGTTTAAAAACATCGCAGTCGAAAATATCGTGCTAAAAAAATAAAGCACCTACAAATCATCGCATGACGATAACATCGCAGACATGCGTTTTTCAGGCTTTAATAATTTTAAAATTTAATGATTGTTTAATAACTGTAAAAACTAATAAACTAATAAACTAATAATGATTTGTGAGCGTGAGGTGGAAAGACGGATAATTTTCACTTTCATATTTTTTATTAACTAATAAATATTTGCTGAAAATGTAAAATGGAAACTTAATCATAGAAAAGTAACGCAACTTATAGCCCTTAATTTTAAACTGACATAGTGGGCTAACAAAGGTCATTAATAAATTATTTTTTGTAAAGTTTAACTGGTAATTTTTCATGGAAAGTATAATCTAAAAAGAATAGAAAAAGAAAGATAAGTAAATGCATGAACTTATCTATAAAAAAAAATTGCTAAGTTAATTATGGTATTAT
Organism: Stegodyphus mimosarum; assembly: GCA_000611955.2. NCBI lineage: Eukaryota > Metazoa > Arthropoda > Arachnida > Araneae > Eresidae > Stegodyphus > Stegodyphus mimosarum. Next base: position 489,744 of record KK113367.1, read on the forward strand.
TTTCTTCACTTTTGTTAATCTGATACTCTTATAGTGAAAATTATTTCTTGTTTTGTTTAAATTTCTTGTTTTTTAAAAATTTATTATTTAATAAAAAATATGAAAGTAAAAATTATCCTACTTTCCGCCATGCTCTCATAAATCATTATGCGAATATCCATTAACAATTATTAAAGCCTGAAAAACGCATGTCTGCGATGATTTGTAGGTACTTTATTTTTTACCGCGATATTTTCGACGACGATGTTTTTAAACTGTGAAGTTTTTTAACCGCTTTTTTTCCGACGACGATACTGTGCAACACGATGTTTTAGAACTGTGATGTTTTCTCTTTGCTTTATTTTCTCCCACGATGTTTTGTACCGCGACGTTTTCGCCTTGCGTTGTTTTCTCCGCGTCGTTTTCGTCCGCGATGTTTTTGCCGCGATGTTTTCGGCTGTAACCCAGAGGCTGCGCCGTTTGACAGCTTCCCCGCAAAGCAGGTCGGAAACGAAACTTCTCCAGTTGACTAGAGAAAGAAGTTTGCTGGCAGAGCTGCGTTATCTCTTACAAATCTGTAGATAAAAATAAAATATACGTCAGTCAATCAATACGAACTTTAAACTTAGGTAAAATTCAACGTTAAATTGCCGTTTATTTTCAATAACAATAGCATTAATCTGAGAATGAATTTTTTCTATTTTTAAATATCGGAATATTGCACAGATTTTTTTTTCCTGCACTGCATATTTTTAAAATTTTACAGATATCCTGCGCTTTTTCCTGAAATAATTAAGAATCTTTAGGACATAATTACATGAATAATCTCTTATATGCTGCGTGTAAATTAGCTAAGAATTTATTTCGCTTCAATACTAGTTTATAGAAGTCTCTTCGGCGTTTTTCATTGTTTTCAGTTTGCAATTTTCGTGTCCAGGCAAAACAGAAAATATTTCCACTTGAGAAAAATATTTGTTTCTGTTCTCGTGCATAAACGATTCAACGAAATAACTGCACGGCTAAATCCGTATGAATTTTGTCCTTTCTTTATTGAGTAAGTGTAAACTTCCCGCGGTGTTAATTTGCGACGAAAAAACATTATAGCATATTTTTTCGTGTCGTTTTACTTTGCTTAACAACAATATGTTGTTTTTAAAAAACTTGCTTTCCGTATAAATAAGTTTTTATATTCTTTATTTTTAATTTATAACCAATTAATTCTTAAGCTATCGTACTGCTTTAAAATGGTACGAATATTAAACTGAAATCTGCGTACCAAAAATAGATTTAAACTTCTTTTTATTTTACGCTAATTATATTTTTAAAGTTTTTTTTAACTTTTTGAAACAGTTAGTTAGCCTTTAATGAAATTAAACACTTCGAAGTGTTAGGATGTAATATGAAATTTTCAGACTGTAGTCTTCTTCTCCCTCCCTCCAATATTAAATTATTTTTAGTGGAACGAAAATTGTTTTAACACCTATGTAGTTTAATACTTTGTTTCTAGAAACAAAAATCCATGCATTTTTTATAATCTTTATGATATTGAAAATCGTAACTTATTGCTGCCATCCTCGTACCATAATAAATTTTATCCTTCTCGATAAAGTAACATCAGCCAACAAAGATTTGTTTCCACTTTCCATCGAAACTTCCCTCAGTAGACGCTGTTAGAATTATTTTTATGTCCGGTTGGTGGCAATGTGTCACGGAAAATTTGATATTATGTTGTCCATATTCTCTTCTCATCCGTTCTTTTTCCACAGCCACGCCGAGGATCGTAAGGTAGATTTAACTATGCATCAAAAAAGAAGGACGGAATGTCTCTATACCCTCGCCCAACCGTCGCGACGCAATATTTCCACAAACAATATATTTTTTGTTGGATTGTTTGTTCCCGTCCGCCTTCCTGTCGCCACAAACCATTTCCGTATCTTCGTGGCAATGGAGAGTTGGTCGGCTGAAGGCTCGGTCGGTGTTGACCGGAAATATTTTACCCTTCGTCAAATAGAATGTTATTGCTAGGAAAATAATAGAAGGGAAAGGTTCTAGTTAATTAAATTGAATGTGATTGGTAGGCTAAATTGGATTGATTTCTACGCTATTCCCTTATCTCTTGTTAACACTTTCGTTTAATTTTGGTATTTTCATTTCAGTTCAAGTTTTACGCACAGGAATGCTACAAATTTGAATTGTTAGAAACAAATATGCTTGAACATATGTTTCGTTCTATCGAGGCTATGCCAGAAACTGTTATTTTGAGTTACATAGCCAAAGAAGTTAAAGCTCGTATCGGAAAGGCGAATTCTCTGTAACTGCTGCATTTTTAATTGCAAGATTGCATTTATTCAATAATTTCATCATCCTTGATTATTTCCTCATAATGAAAAGAATGCTATATTTAGTTACTGTACATGAGACTGCATAGAAATTTATCACTTTCGATGAATGTGTAAGATTTATTATACGTTTTCTAACAGTTATTTTAAGTTTTGTATCTTTCCTATCTTATTCTAATTTCAGCTTACAATTTCCTGCCAGAATGTGAATTCAGAAACGCGGAGAATGCAAATGAGAATGAGTACTATTTAAGTCGTGACTTAACAGACTTCCACAGAGAGAGTCTGATTTCCTGACTAGCGCGCGTTTGCCTTCTGGCCACGTCTCTCTTAGCTGTTACTACGCTCGGCCATATCTAGGCCCTTGCCGATTCAATTAATACTTAGGGGCCAACTATTTAGATTCTGATAGCTTTGACTATATTTATTTAAGAACTTTAGTTAAGATAGTTTTTCAAATTATTAGTATTTAAGTTCAAGCCCGAGTGGTGGTTTTATTGTAAAGTTCCAAGCCGGAAGTGATTGTAAATATAGTAGATAATAAAGGGTTTGACATCCTTCTCAAGTCTCACTTGTTCTGTTCACACTTAAGCGATTATTCGCTTGTCAAGTGTTCGTGGGGTTCTGAGTAAGAACTTAAGATTTAAAGAGTTGAACTCTACAAATGTTTAAATTTCTTTTATTTTAAATACGTATCTGCTGAGATTCCTTAAAATAGGCTTTAAAATTACGTTATTCCTCATGATTTATTGCTGGGCTAGCGGGCTGAGGCCAAAGCAAAATTTATAAAGTCTACAAGCTGTTTTCTCCCTCCTTTTTGCATGCCTTCGTGGGGTAACGGTAGCACAATCGGCGCGTATTCGAGAGATCCTGGTTCGAGTCCCGGAGAGGGCACTGCACACTTCTCATGTCTCCTCTTCCAAAATAACCTAAATGTCTCTACAGTGGCGCCTGAACTAAAAAGATGATGGATGATGATTCTTCACCACTAGGATTTGGCGACTGGGTCCCTTAATCCCCGTGTCGCCCTTTAAAAAGGGGAATATATGAGGTATTTTCTTCCTCCCTTCTGCATGCTTCCGTGGTGTAACAATAGCACACTCGGCGTGTATTCGATAGGTTCAGGTTGGAGTCTCGGCGAGGACATCGCACATTTTTCATGTCTCCTGCTTCGAAATAACTTAATGTCTCTATAAGTTCTATGTGCACCTGAAAAGAAAATGCATAAGACATTTTAAAATAATCGGAATCGGTTCATTCTTACCAAGCAACAACGGACTGGTAAATTTTTTTTTTTTTTTTTTTTTTTTTTTTTCAAGAAACACAAATGTGCGTATTTTGTTATTAGTAAACATTTCTGTTTGATTTCCTATCATCTGATATTTTTTTTCTTGCTCGGTAGTTTAATTCGATGTTGTTTAACTGGACTTTTGAAATTATAATTTGCTTCGCATCATCGGGACAGGGTATTTGTGTTATGGTTAATAATTCATTCCATGCATTCCATTCCCAGTAAACTTCATTAACTTATTTTCTAGACTTCTGATGATTATGTTCTTTCAGTTCATATTTGTAATAAAGTGATATTATATTTTCAGGCTTTAAACACCCCTGGAGGTTTCCAGAATGCTGCCAGAGAACTCCTCGAATGGTGTGGAGACAGCAGGGCCTTCCAGAAAGCTTTCGAACAGTCCCTCATGGGATGCCTGACGGTAATGATGCTTCGAGAATGAACTTAAATTTTTATGTTGCTTATATTTGCCTTAGGTTATTGAATAAATTGGAAATAACTGGTGCTTGAAATGGATTATTTTGTATCAATTATTACTAATTTATCGTGACGTAAATAATTTTGTTGAACTTCATTTCAGTTCACTCTATAGATTCTGTACTCGTTGTTTCAGATTATCTTTTATTTGTATTAAATTTTTATTATTTGTATCTGCGTTAATAAAGTATAATTTTAATTCAAATCCTCCAAACTGGAGAATTTTGATAAAGGCGTGCAAACTGTTTTTCTTCTTCCGTAAGTAATAATATGAAATCATTCGTTTTATCATGTAGAGTGATTAGGTATGTTTTTTTAAAGCAGAAGAATGAAAAATGAGCAACGTCTTCGCCGGGAATCGAACCACGGACCTCTCAGTTACGCGTCGAGCGTGCTGACCATTTCACCACGAAGGCATGCGAAGAAGCCGGGAGAAATACATTATATACTCCCCCCTTTTAAAGGGCGACTGAGGATTAGGGGCCCCAATCGCCAAATCGTGGTGGTGGAGAATCATTATCCACCACCTTTTCAGTTCGGGCGCCCCTAGTCGAGTCATTAGGTATGCTTTTTTAAAGCAGAAGCATGAAAAATGAACAACGCCTTCGCCAGGAATCGAACCTTATAACCATGCTTAGAAATTCTGTGATTTTCAGTAGTGCTTTGCTCCCATTCAGGTTTGTAACATATACGGATATTGAAACCGTTAACAGAAGAAATTTTGCAATAATCTGTAATTTAATTATTTAATCGGCTTTCTTTGGAAAATTCTAAGAATTTCTAAATGAATCCAGTTTTTTTAGTTGTTTTTATCGACTATGTAATTTAATGCATATGATAAAAAAGAAGGATTTTGTTTACTATAAAACTCCCAGAAAGTACTGATTTTTTTCAAATGTATAAGAAACAACTTAAACAGTTATCACGAAAAATAAATTTATTTTAGTGTAATAGAGCATAATTATTTTTTATTCCCTGCTTTTAATTTTTTTTCTTTGGATATTAATGTGCTTTTAGTTACGTTGTAGATATCTGCTTTTGTAGATAAAATTTCTTTAATTCCTAAACGTACTGTATCTTTCTATATATAAGTTTATTTATCTTGTTTTCTAAATGTATTTCTTTTGCTTTCTTCCTTTTACGATTTTAGAAATTAGACATGTATCGTTTTATTAAGATGCTTTGTTTTTATCAGTACCGCTAATTCAACCGATTATTATGTACTTCTGTGTCTTGACGCTAGTTAATGATTCTGTGTCTAATTCTTCAGAAATTAATGATTATCTCGTCAGATTCTTACATGCTCGGAACTTCCAAAATATTCAAAACCCCAATACTCTTTTTTCTTCCCATTTAGCCGAACTAAAGTGACAATCAATCTGTTTTATAATAAATTGTATGGCCAGGGCAGGGAACATACACTGCACTTTTCTACTGTTTTCTGGTCACTTCTTTTAGTGTTTTGTTCGTAAGTAATATGAGGCTCCATATTATTAATACGTTGACTGCCACGTGACGTTTGTAATAAAATCTCCTTTATTCTACAAGCTCTGCTATACCATGCCTCATTTGTTTCAGATCGTAGGAATTTAAAACGAAATATTTTAGGACATGCATTCAGTTTAAAAGCAACAAAGTATCTGAGAAAGGCGTGAGATTGAAAATCATTTCTTCTTTTCCAAATATTTTTTCTGTAGTGACAAAAGGTTGATTTTTTTGGTGTGTGTGTCTTAAAATTGTTGCCCAGACTTCTTGCAGTGTCTAAAAGAAAGAGTAATTTTTAAGTCAATCATCTAACAGTGAAGAAGGAACCTGTTGCGAGGCTTACAAAAATTCGAATAGTAGCAATGTGGAACATTCGAGGATCTTCAGAAAGATAATTATAAACAAAATTACCTCTTCAGATTCTGATTCAAATACTGATAACTGCAATCATAATAAATGTGATGAAATTTTACTAGAATTGGTTGTTTAGAAAGAGAGCAAATTTCATACCGAAGAAAAAACAATTCAGTTTAGTTCAAGCACAATTCAGTTCATTTCAAACTATCATTTTCGTTTTTGCTATTAATTCGATTTATTAGTTTTTTCTATTATTTATTATTATTATTTCTATCATTACTATTTTCAATTATTTTTTCAAATACCTACTTTACGTCGTAAGTACTCAGAGAACTGTCATCTGAATACGGATCAAGCAGCCTGATCAGATTTTTTGCCCTCACCCGAATACGGGTGACGTGGCATTTCAAACGTTAAACTGCATCAAGCTTTAAGCAAATATTGGAAGACAGCAGTTTTCGCCATATTTATAATTTCTGCTCAGTTCTGAATTGTTATTATTTTAGCACTCATTAAACTTTTAAGAAATAAGTTTAATTAATTATACAATAAACTAATTCTCTCCATCATAAGCCGCTGCTATTAGTTAACTACTTCAACATTCTTATTAAGTAAGTGTTCACTAATTAAGTTTCATTTAAGAATAGTTTTCGATGAAATTGTGAGATTTTCTTCCAAACGAAATGTAAGATCATTCCAATAATACATTATTTCATAGATGTTTTCAATCATCATGGTACATCATTTGTATATCTATACGATTATAAAGCGGGCGCAGCCCGCTCAGCTGGCGGGCTTGCCCACTAATCTATACGATTAAAATCTGTGCACGTCTTTCTGGCTGTTTGTTTGTTTGTGACATCAGCGGGATTTGTTTGTGACAACAGCGGGGACTTGAGTTTCGAGAGAGGTGCCCGGATTCCGAAATTCCTTGGAAGCCATTTCGACTATTTTCATCTTCGTGCGATTTTAATCCGCCGAGATATTGATTAAAAACTCCAAAACCCCTCAGTTTTACACTCATTTTTCCGAGTGGCAACAGTCTCGCGCGCTGGAGATAAAAATGCTTTATTTCAAAAAGTGTTGTTACTGCTCGCTTTCAAATCGTAGAGTTCGTTAATAAAAATTTCTAAGTTATGCAAAATACGAAATAAAAATAGGTTGCTAAATATTAAATATATTACTATATAAGGTCATATTCTGACGTCGAAGAAAGCAGGCGATTGCATGTGACATCATCGTAGGTCGAAAATTGTTCGGTAATGTCGGCATTTAAATAAATTGCAGTTGTAATTAACTTTTTTGTTTCAGGTTGTCAGGACTGAGTGTTCTTGGCAAACATCTTTGTGAAACTCCTTAAGTCCTGATCTGGAACAGGGAGCTGAATGCAGCTATGTTCTGGTGGGAGATACTGTGATTAAGTGGTAGAATAACTGCACTTGAAAGGGATTTAAAATCCTCTTTTATTAAATCAATATTATTTACAACCACTTCCCAACTCGGGAGGGATACAGAAAGTAAAGACGCACTTGGGTCTAAAATGAAAAATCAGCTAAATTTAAAACTAAAGCTAAATAGAAATTAAATTAATCTTTGCTCACAGAGCTCTACGCGGAGTTGGCCTCTAACTAAATGGTGCGTAGCAAGAATTACTAATACTAGCGCACTTGGATTTATTTCAATAAGCAATCACGTAGCAAGCACTATGGCTTAGAATTTTAACTGCTAGCTGGTCAGGCGAACGTCGAATAGAATGACCGCGATCTGAGACTAAAAGAACACTGAGAGTTTCTACCTCTCGTTTAAATAGTCGTTGGCTCCACTTCAAATTAGCATAAAGCTGAAAACGCGCGCTTCTTCTAACGGGAAGTTGAAACATGAGAAGAGATAGAAAGATTTAAATTAAAATAAAACTTTGTTAGTTTAACTAAAACCTTACAAGGTTAGGATAATTGACATGGTATGTTATTGCCACGTTACTTCTTTTATTGATATTGAGAGAAAGTTGTTACATAACATTAAATTTAAATTCTGACATCATACGTATAAGTATTAACTTGAAGTGTATAAAGTTTTCGTTTCCTGGTTTTGGCAACAAAAAATTAATTTACGAATTGTCTGTTGCTTGGGAAGAACGAGGTGATTTCATTTCATATTGAAACGTTTTTGTGCATTTTCTTTCAGGTGTACGTAGAGCTTATAAATTTTGCTTTTGCAGCAGCCCGTTAGTTTTTTAGTTTTTTAATAACATCTGAAGTAAAATACATTTTGCTACTTTTCCCCCATAAGTTACAAATTTTCTTTTTGTGATTCATTTGAATACTTTTTAGTTTTTGCCGTAATGACCTTTAAACCTAAGAGTACCGTAACTGAAATTCTTTGATTCTTTATCTTCTACATATTTCTTTTCACATAACGTCTGTTATGTTGCTTCTGTAATATTTATCCTGCGAACAAAGAATTATTTTTGAGGAAAATGTGTGCGCTGTTACATCTAGAGTTGTGATACAAGCATTTATTTAGGCTCTAGAAGTTCACATGAGGTCAAACGGAGCAACAGACGGAAAGTCACATTTCACATTTAGAAGCAGATGCACTGATGTCTGGAGTTTACCTCAGAAAAAAGTGAGGCTTCTGGAACGTGATTTTGGACATCAGCCAAAACAGAACCAAAAAGAATGAAAAGAAAGGGGAGAGAAAGAAGTTTTACGAGAGCCGTTTGCGTGCTTCAACTTTCTCAATTCTTAAAATGAAATGTTTTTACCAATATGCACATTTCCATAACCTTTAGTGGAATAATTTAAATCATCTATTTGAAATCCTAAACAAATTTTGTTTTGTTGCCGTGCATATATAGAATAAAAATGGTATTTTAGGAAATTTTTCGCAGGAAAACATTCTATTTATCGTAAGATTTTATCATTAAAAGAAGTTTAACATAAAGCTGTTTATAAAGTGCTCTAACTAACGTGTTCTGAGAAAGTATCCTCTCTGTAAGAGCATGAGAAACGATTCTAAAGTTTATACTCTTTCCTGTACGCTTATATTTTTTCCCACTTAAAGGACTGACTACAGTTGACCCTCGGATAGTATAACTTTTACTGGAAACGTGCCAATAAGGTTAGATTGCCATTTTTAGGGATAAAAGAATGTTTAAAAGCGTTCTGGCCCCCTGTATTTATTTTTGGCTGTTATGTTCCACGGAATATATAAAAAATAAGAGACTACAACAAGATTTTACCCAAACGTGATATGACGCATTTAAGTAAAACTGGCTATTTTTTCTTGCAAACGAATTTTTTTTTCGCCCATGCGCAGAAGCATTGCAGAATCAAAGTAAATAGGCTGTGAGGGGAGGCGCAAGTCGACCAGATGTAGGTTGTGATAATTTATCGTCCACCACATTTTTACTTCGAATGCCAGTTTAGAAACTAAGTTGGGAAACAAAGCAACTTAGCCTTTTTCAGTATTTGAATCACCTCTCGGATCGGATCTTTGAACAGGATCTTCCAGTTGTACATAATAAGAACATGAACGAGAAAATGCGATAAATCTTGTGAGATATTACTCAGACTGACTGTGTATTGTGTATGGCATCTCAAAGCTAAAATTGTTTCAAAGAACTAATATAAACATAAAATATTCATTATTAAAAATATTGGTAGTTTTTGTTCAGCAATAAAAATTTGTGTTTGATTTTCTCTATAACAGCTCAAAATCTGCAACAGTGGAATACAAACTGGGTTTAGTTGCAAACCTTTCCCATTATTTGCAGTTCAGATGTCATGAACATGCCTTTATCACATCATTATCATATCAGAATAAATTTAATATCGCGTACAATAGTGTATTTTAATAGTAAAAAGCAAACACATCTCATACCGTCTACGTACACAAATGATATAATTACCCTTCGGATATTGTTATGCTGGATTAGCCTTTACCATGTACCATGTATTGCCTTTACCATCCTAAATATTTGGGTTACTTGCTTCATCCGGAGTTGCTGAGTAATAAACACATTGAAGATCTGGTTTTGAGGGGAAGGAAAAGATTTAACATCCTTAAGCATGTATATCTGGAACCATGGGGGGGGCGGATTCATCTACTCTCAAATCTACATACGTATGTCACTGATAAGACACATTTTGGAATGCGGGTTCGGAGATTTACTCCCGTGCTTGTCCTGCAAATTTGGCTAAACGGGGCGTGTTCAGTTGACTGCAGACGCAACAGGGGCCCGGCTGAAATATCCCTATTTGACCTTTGAATTTGAGACGCAAAGCTAAACTGTCAAAATACTTTCATAAACTATGCAGTCATGGTACTCATAACCGTAACTCTATACTTCTTCATGATTGGGTTTCTAATCCAAAATTAAAAAGAAATGGCCCTTTTCTTTACCCTATCCCATGGGTTTAATAGACAGAATTGTTGAGAGATATTCACTGAAACTTACTATCAATGCATTGAAAGGACTTCCTGGTATCTATTTTCACGCAGACTTTACATCTTATACTAACAAGAAAAAAAATGGATTTCTAGGTTATCTTCGGCAGATTGCACTGCACACTCTAGCGACCTTCAGATTTTCACTGACGCAGTAAAAATGAACATGAGAATTGCGTCTTCGTTGGGAGTCGTTGTTAAGACTGGAAACCTGATCACTGTTCTGGTTTTCAGTCTGAGCTTATAACAGTTGAGCAGGGCCTTAAAACTGTATGCACTTGCACCAGGATATCTGGATTTTGATTGACAATCGCAGTTCCAATAAGCATCTTCAAAATTCGCCTCGTATTGGAGATAAGACTTCACTCTCTGTTTTTTCTTTACTTTAAAAACTCTCTTCCCATCATGATGTACATCTGCAATGAAGCCCTTGGCACATTGGCCTTAGTGGTAATGATGCCCTAGCGAGGAAAGTTCTTCAATGTCTCTGACCACTGGCACCCTGATCTTTTTGGAGATCTGCTCGATGGTTAAACCTGCTGTTGCCTCTTCCTGGCATTCACCTCCGGCTTATGACTAATACTTTGGCAGGCAGTCGGAAGATGCTATTGCTTTTGGAGGAAATCGTGCTTAGCAGAATACTTTGACGAGGTTCCTGAGTTGACACCTAAAATGCCTTAAATCTGACTAGGGAAATAAGATCTACTTCATCTGTAGGAAATATAATACTTACCATTTCACTCCTCAATATCTTCTCACCTGCTTGGGATTCTTTTTAGATTTATTGACGATTCTTGGACTCATAGATCTGGTCTAGCCTAATGGGTAACCAGTTAGGATCAGTAGCAACAACAACAGATACAAAAATAATATGATATATTGGACAAAATATTGGAATATTTAACTCAAAACCGAAGTATATGCTTTCCTCGTTGGTAATCATTTCGATCTGAGAGATCGAAAAATAAGCAACGGAGTTAATTAGATGCGAACAATTACGTGGGTACAAAACTTACTTCTATAGTCAAATTTTAAAGAATTCTGTGATGTTAAAAACAAAACTGTTCATTTCATTAGTATTTATCCATCACTGAATATTTGTGCCATGTCACCGAATGATTTTTTCAAACTCTTATAAATTATTATTTATAATATATTACCAAGCTTAATAAAATATTATTATTTATAAATGATGTAAGGTTTTAGTTAAACTAACAAAGTTTTATTTTAATTTGCCCTTTTCTATCTGTTCTCATTTCAACTTCCCGTTAGAATAAGCGCGCGTTTCAGCTTTATGCTAATTTGAAGTGGAGCCAAGTTCTACTTAAACGAGAGGTAGGAACCTCTCAGTGTGAGAGAGCTTTTAGTTTCAGACCACTGTTACTCTGTTCAACGTTCGCCTGACCAGCTAGTATTTAAATTCTAAGCCATAGCGCTGTTACGCCATTACTTATTGAAGTAATGGCTTATTGAAGTTCTAAGTGCGTCAGTATTAGTTAAATCTTGCTACGCACCATTTAGTTTAGAGGCCAACCTCGCGTTCATAACTCAGTGAGCAACGACTACTTAATTTCTAATAAGTTTTAGTTTAAATAATTTGATTGTTCAGTTTAGACCCAGGTGTCTGTCATTATTTTCTGTATCCCTCCCGAGTTGGGAAGTGGGTGTAGATAATTGTGGTTTAATAAAAGGATTTTAAATCCTTCTTACGTATAGTTATTCTATCACTTAATCACAGTAGTCTACCACAGAACATAGCTGCTGCATTCAGCTCCCTGTTCAAGATCAGGACTTCAACTACTTCACGAAGATGTTCGCCAAGAATATGCACCGAACACTCAGTCCTGACAATGTATTACGTACATTATAAAAATACCCTATTAATATATTACATAACAAACAATTATACTGACTTGTTTCTTATTTTATGTATTGTTGATTAATTCACATAAATTAAAAATATTTCAGATTTTTCTTAGGTAATATTTATAGAAGAATTCCGTTACTAGCCGTGATGAGAGAAAAAAAAGGTTTTGTCAAGTTATGAAATTTGTGAACCGCTTCTCAAAGAATAATGAGTGACGGCATTTTATTGTGGCTATTAACATTTATTTTGTCGGTAATATGCCAAGCCTAGCTTTTATGCCCAAATGCCTAGCTCCATCGTGATATCTAAAGGCCTGTCGTTCGGTGCTTATTCTTAAATATGTAAAGTGACTTCAGAAACAGCCTAGTTTTATTAATTTAGTGCTTGTGGCCAATGATTGACTTTCATTTACATTTTCAAAGATTGATTAGGATGTTGTCGCCTTTCATAATAGCTGATGATCTTGCCCCAGCAGCGGGGGATCTTACTCAGTAGGATGTGATGGATGTCCTACTGTGCACGTCCCTCATCAAATCTGAATTTAAATTTGATAATCAGTTCTACATCTTTATTTTGTTGATCATTAATACTTCATTCTTACCAGCAGGGTATAAATTGCTTTCCTGTTGATTTATATTTCACCTTATCAGTAGGTTATAAATTTTTTCCCATTTGTCTTTTTCGTTTTTGTCGTTACGCTTATCAATCACATTTCATCTTTAAAATTTCGATACTTTACGCGCTATATCTAAAGATGTTTAATTTGTTTCTTGACGATTTAAGTATATTTTTAATACTGATGATTAAGCGGTTCCTTGCGAACTCTTTACTAGCCGAAAGGTGCGTTATCCCAGGAGGGATGTTAGTCTCGAAACAGCATTTTGCGTTGAATCACTTAAATGCGATGCATCACTTTTTAAATTTTGCCGTCAAATACATAATATTATATTATTATATATAAATAAATTAATAAAATTAATAATGTATTATATTTAAATATTACGCCCTGTATTGTATTTGATTAAATTATGAAGGATCTGCATGTGCATTTCCCGCATTGTGAAAGAACAGCGGTACCTAGAATCATCAAATTCTGAATAACATAGTCCTCCACCCGAACACGGGCATCTGGAAGCCCGAATTTGGAATTTCGAAACTGCTTTATTGTCTATTTCATATTTTAGAAAACTAACGAATTTTTGATTAAAACTCAACAATTTCAAAGCAAGCAGTGGCAACACTGTAGGGAATAAAGCATTTTTATATCCAGCGAGCGAGACTTTCTGTCGGAAATTCTAAAGATATGATGTTTTTAAATATTTTTAGCCCAACGTTGTGCTAGCCCAAATGCTGTCGAAACATGTATGTGTTTGCAAATAAAAAAATATAGTAATAAATAAAAAAACAGCCTATTTGGACGTAATGCCCTGAATTGATGCTTTCAGATCTGAAAGCTTTCAGACTTTTTTTTTCATATTTAGTTTTTATGTTTTTTTTAATGAGATTAAAAATTATAACCTTTCGAAATAAGGTTACAGTCTTTACTCTGCGTAGTACTATTTAGTTACTTTGATTTATTGGAAGAAAATTTCTCATCTTTCGTTTTCAAATTTTGATCACAGCTTAAATACTTCGGTCGTAAAATTTTCTTTAGTGCAATCTTTAATACAATATAATCATAAAAAAAATAAAAAGTAATAAAAAAATCTGAAAGGTTTCAGATTTTAAATTACGTCCAAAGGGTTGTTTTTTAAACATGTTGTATGTTACTTTTATTTATTGAATATCATGTTCTTCGCATTTAAACCATAAAATTCAGTTCAAGAACAATATCACAAAATAATTTTAAACTGAGCCTATCTTTAGAATTTCCGATACACAGTCTCACGCGCTGCAGAAAATTTTTTTTTTCTGTACAACGTCGCCATGGCCCGTTTCGAAATCCTCGAGTTTGTTCATCAAAAATTCGTTAAAGTTTTACAAAATATGAAATCGTTCATAAAACAAATTCCAAATTTCAAATTTGGGCTTCTAGATGCCTATATTCGCAGCAGGATGACGGCATTCAAAATTGGATGGCTATAGGTACCGTCGTTTGATCACAATGCGAGAAACATACATACATTTATGCCCATTCTTCATTATTTAATTTCTTTAAATATAATACAGGGCTGCAATATTTTGTGGCAGCAGTTTGAAGAGTGATACAGACTTTTAATGTTTCCGACGCAAAATCGCAAAACGAAAACAATAGTTCTTCTGGGACAAAGCCCCTTTGGACTAATAACAACGCATATATTATAAAAGCAGTATGTTACTTAAAAGCTGTTAACCACGTTAGAATAATTCTTACGTTAAAATGTTAAAAAATGTCTTACCTAGAGTAAAGACTTTCTTCTTCTTTGAGAACATCGGCTAACGGACAAATAGTTCTGTTCCCCGTTTGGTGGATAACTCTCCGAAGAAATCATAGATACACTAATGATAAAAGATTCATCCAGACTTTCTTACAAAACGAACAACATGTTTTATTAATATAACAAAGGAAATTAACCGATAAAACATTAATTAGAATCACGATGAATTACAATTACTGTAAGCAGCGCTCAACGTCTGCTTTCTTTCGCTGATAACACCTGCTCTGTCCCTATGTTTTTTTGAATAACCAACGTTCTTTTCTTTCTGATGTTGCCATCCCGGATAACAAAATCTTTTCCTTATTCATAATGGCTGATTCCTACTAGTCCCTCCACGAGAAGCACATTCGTCACCGTAGAGACAATGCTGCTCAAAGTTCAGTGAAAGAGTCTGAAAATACAGTAAAGGAAAAAAGCAGCAACACAGCTTCTAATTCAAAACAATGAAATATAAGTGAGAGCTCTAAAATATGCAGCTCCCATCATAATGATTTAATAAACACAATACTAACATAAAAATAAATGTGAAATCATATATACATATATCATATACACACTGTCAAAAGTTAATACTACAATATTAATTTATCACTGTTGGAAGTATTTTTTAATTTACGTTGTGAAATAGGCTTTCTTTATAATTTGATTTTGCTTATGAGTTGACTGTTAATCTTGATAAGGCATCAGCATTCCCATGTGAACTGCCTTTGCGGTATGTGACAGTCATATTGTAACGTTGTAATGCTAAGGCCCAACGAGACAGTTTAGCACCATGAGGCGCACTTTGAGTCAAATAGGTGAGGGGATTGTGGTCGGACACGATCTGTACTTTGGCACCGAAAATCCAAGTGTCAAATTTTTTCAAAGCTTCGATGACGCAAAACGCTTCTCTTTCGATGGTGGACCATCGTTGTTGACAAGGAGTTAGCTTTTTGCTAAAAAATGCTATGGGCATTTCTTTGCCATGTTCATCATTTTGAGCTAAACACGCTCCAATTGCAAATGCAGATGCATCTGTATAGAGTTGAAAGGGCTTGTCTATGTCCGGAGTATGTAGGGACGGCATTTTAATCAGCTCTTCCTTAAGTTTGTTGAAAGATGCCTCTGTATTAAAGTCCCACGGAATATTATTTGGAACGCTCTTTTTCGTAAGGTTTGTCAAAGGCAAAACTATTTCAGAAAAATTTGGGATATAATCCCTATAGTAACTTGCTAACCCTAAAAGACTTCTAACTTCTTTTTTAGTGGCCGGCTTAGACAGATTCCGGATAACTTCTACTTTCTCAGGATCTGGAGAGTGAGTGCCAGAACCGATTACGTGACCCAAAAACTTTACGTGACTCTTTCCGAAATCACATTTTTCTAGATTCGCGGTTAGACCTACGTTTCTCAGGGTCTGGAACACTTGGTCAATGTGATGGAGGTGATCATCCCATGTCTCAGAAAATATTGCCACATCATCGATGTATGAACGGCAGTATTTTTTATGGTGTGCAAGTACCTTATCTATGGATTTTTGGAAGGTACTTCCGGCATTTTTCAAACCGAAGGGAAGGACTTTCCATTGGTAATGTCCAGAATGAGTGACAAATGCTGTGTACGGTTTGGCTCGTTCTTTCATCGGGATTTGCCAATACCCCTTGGTTAAATCGAGAACGGTTATGAATTTGGCTTTTCCTATCTCAAAGAGTAAATCTTTAGCAATCTTCATCGGATAAGCGTCCGGAACTGTGAAGCTATTTAAAAGCCTAAAGTCTATGCACAGTCTAACACTGCCATTCCTTTTTGCAACACATACTACGGGATGTGCCCATTCACTGTCACTGGGTTCTATAAGATCCCATTCTAGCAGTTCTTTAATTTGGCGATCAACTTCATCTTGAAGCGAAACAGGCACACGATAAGGTCTTAATCTTTTTGGACTACAGTCTGCTGTAACCTTTATGTCATGACCATCGACATTGGCTTGGCCCGGCTTGTCACTAAAAACATCAGCGTAATATTTTAATATATCAAATAGTTCCTTGCGTTGGTAATGTTTTAAATTACCTTTCAAGTTCTGTAGTTGAGTCCAGATATCTTCGGTAGATTTATTCATAGGATCCGCTGGTGCATAATGAATATCCCCAAAGTCTTGATCTTGGTCAAAAATTACTCCAACGTGATCTACACGAGCAATATAAGGTCTTAACTTATTTATGTGGAGTTCTCTTATACTTCCAGTTTCCATTTCGACTTTGGCAGAGTGTGGCCTTGTAAGTTCGATTACAGTGGCTGGTCCTTGCCAAGTATTGAGCAATTTATGCGGCGAGGATGGCATTAGCACGAGAACCTTATCCCCCACATTGAAAGTCTTTTCTTTAGAACGTAAGTTATATCTTGAAGCATATTCTTCTTGAGCTATTTTGGAGTTTGCTGACGCAATGTCATGAGCTTTTCTTAATTTTTCTAGAAGATCTTGTAGATAATTTTCAATTGAACGGGAAGCTGTAACTGGAATGCTACGTTCACCTGTCCAGATCTCTTTCAGCAAGGATAGAGGTCCTGGTGGCACTCTTCCATACACCATCTGGAAGGGAGACAGACCAGTGGTGCTATGTGGTACTTCTCTGTAGGCAAACAGGAGGTAGGGAAGATGCAAATCCCAATTTCTCCCATGTTCTTGGATGTTTTTGTTCATCATTTCTTTTAAGGTTCTATTCCAACGTTCGACAGCACCCATACTCTCTGGATGTCCTGGCGTGGAGAATCGTGGAGATACACCAAGAAGATCTTCAAAAGCTCGGGTGAGTTTGGCTGTGAAATTAGTTCCCTGGTCGGAACAAATCATTTTGGGAAACCCAGTTTGAGCAAAAATCCTCATCAAAACGTTGCAGGTTGTTTTCGCACTTATCTCTTTAACGGGAGTGGCTTCCGCCCATCTGGTGCATAGGTCGACCGCACATATTACAAACCGATGGCCTCTTCCGGATGGAGGTTCTAATGGTCCGATACAATCCACGCTCCATACTTCGAAGGGTGTTTCTGGTCTAACGATAGGTTGAATTGGAATTCTATCTTTATATGTAATTGTCCTTCTCAACTGGCATTCTTTACAACTTTCACAGAATTTTTTAACATCTTGCTTAATAGTAGGCCAAAAGAATGAGTACTTGATTCGTTGAATTGTCTTTTTCTCACCGAGGTGTCCAGCAAGAGGGATCTCATGTGCGATTCTCAGAACTTCTTTTCTTTTTTCTAAAGGCAACACAACTTGCTTTATGTTTTCACCACAGATATATTCAGAGTGAAATAATACGCCATTGTCAAAAGCATATGAATTCTCATTCTTATTTGCCCATTCAAAACACTTTTTCAAAGTCTCGTCTTGTTCTTGAAGTGTTCTAAATTCTAGTCTTGTTTTGCTTTCTGTTTCCACAGTTTCTATGTCTCCTTTGGAAATCTGATTGACAACAGCTAAATTTGAAATAATGTCTTCAGTTGGTGAGGGTCCGTCATCTGATTCTTCACATTCCGAGGAAGATGTAACCCACTGACGGTTGCTGTGACACAGTTCAATATTTTCGCAGAGCGTTTCATAAGCTGAAGAACTCAGTAACAAGTCGGTAACTAGCTTTCTCGAAACAGCACAGGTAATGGACACTCTACCATGAAGATCATCGTCAATTTTCATCTGGAAAATTTTCAAAGGAGTAATTTCATTCTCACCAAAAGCAGAAGATATCTCTATTTTACTTTCGCCTTCGCAAGGTATGCCATCGACCAGGTTCTCACGGACTACTGAAATTTGTGCTCCCGTGTCTACGATTCCATTTAGAATAACATCTCCGCATTTAACCTTGACAAGTTTCAAATCATCTATGTTGCTAGATACGTCCACGGATTTTGAGACGGGGATAGATATCTTGGCAGTTAGTACTTCCAGTTTTTCCTTTTCTGCGAGAGCTGTCTGTGTTTGGATTAAATTGCCTTGCGCTGTTGCAGGAGTATTTTTTGGTAGCCGATTTTTGGTGCAGAATTTAGACGTATGACCCTCTTTCCCACAATTATAGCAAGTCAATTTGGAAATTTGTTTTTGTGGCTCGTCATTCTTACGGGAAGGGTTTACTCTTGGCGTGTTCTGAACGGAGAACGATTTGTTTTTGGAAGTCCTTTCTGGAAGTGGTGAATGAGGTCGCCACTTTTCATGAGTTTTGTCTTTCGATGGGCTGCCCCCAGTCTTTTTTGAAGTATTACGAACACTGTCGTATTCGTCAAGTTTATCTGCTAATTTGGTCGGGGAAACGAACTTCAACCAATCGTCAAGAAAATGGTCCCTTACTTCATGAGGCACTCTTTTCTTAATTTGGTCTGTGATAATGAGGTCTTTCAAACCGGCAAAGTCTGTGATTTCAAGCCCACTGATCCATTCTTCAAAATAACTTGTAATGTCGTAGCAAAAATCTTTCCAGGATTTTTCAGTGTTCTTTTGGTGCATCACAAACTTTTTCCTAAAGCTCTCAGGATTTAATTTAAACCTCTTCAATAAAATGGCCCTAATGTACTCATAATCCTCAAATTTTTCTTCAGATTCTTTACCAATTAGTTGAATAATTTCAGATGGCATTAAAGTCAATAAACATGATACCCAGTCTTTAGGATCAATCTTTGCTCTTTTAGCTTGTCTTTCAAATAAGGATAAATAAATCATGATATCGTCGTCTTTTAACTTGAATTTAGGAATAAGCTTAATTAAATCGAAATTGCGTTGTCCAATTTCATTTATCGGTGTAGTTTGTGTTAGACGAGCACGAGATTCAATTTCGAGTTTTCTCAATTCAAATTCCATTTGCTCTCTTTTCTGCTGTGCTTCTAATTCTTCCTTTCTCCGCTTTTCTTCTATTTCTTCTTTCCTTCTCCTCTCTTCAACAATCGTGAAAAATATTTCTTTAGTAAATTCTTCATCGTATGTCTCACTTTGAACTATTTTATTCCTTATTGCTAAAATTTTCATACTTGGATCCACTTGAATCTCTAATTCAGAAGCTAACACTAACAAATCCTCCTTTTTTCCACGTCCCATAAAAGCCATGGTTTGATTTTAAATAAACCTCACTCTTTAACAGAAATTTAATAAAGAAAACCTAATTTCTTATTAATACTTCCTTAAATTTACCCCTAACTTTAGTTAAAGTAACTTAGTAAACTTTCTAATTGAGGTTTCTTATAACTAAATTATTTAATTTCACTAAATTTTTAAATTGATAATATCTTCCTTTAAATACACTTTAAATAGTGAATCGTTTATGCGAAAAACCAATTCAGCAATACAAAATAAGATATCACAAATAATCAAAATAAAATAAGCAACCACAGTTTCATAACACATAGATATTTTTTTTTCCCCACGAGTATTTATATCTCGTAACTTTCGTTTACAATAAAAAGCATTTTCTTCAAAAAGAACAATCAATAAATTATTGCAGCTGTCACTTTCATTGGAGAGCAAACAACAACAACAACAAAAAAAATCGTTATGTGCGACTTTAAAACAGCTGGCTTGATGCCAAATACCGTTAACTGACGTTATTCAATCAGTTGACTCTTACTTTTAGATAAAGCAACCCCTTTTTTATGAATGTTATTATTTTTATTTTGTTTGATTCAAATAGTAATTTAGCTCATATAAATATATATTCTACACAGTATTTTACCATTCGTAAACAGAATATACAATTATGCACTGGCGTACGTTAGAATATCGAAATCAAAAGTTTAATACGGTACTTTTATTTTCACATATAATGCACAATAAATTCAATTATACCAGAATAATTTTCAATTATTTAGCTCATATAAATATATGTTCAACACAATATTTACCATTCGTAAACAGAATATAAAATTATGCACTGGCGTGCGTTAGAATATCGAAATCAAAGTTTATTAAGGTACTTTTATTTTCACATATAATGCGTAATAAATTCAATTATATTAGAATAATTTTCCAATTATCTGGGACGAAAATCGAAACAGAATCAACTTCATAATAACTTTATTTAGAATGTGTTATTCACTTACTCTGACGAGTAAAACGAAAGTACTTAGAACACTGGCGTATTCCTTACTTTGACAAGTAAAACGAAATTACTTTCAAATACTGACGTATTTATTACTTTGGCAAGTAACCAAAACTAATATTCCATGACGGAAAGCAATAATTCCATTCTAGTAATTCTGAACTAATTTTCGCCCAAATAATTATTATCGCTTAAATACGTGGGAGCATGCATTTACAAAATAAATAGAGCTCTCACCTGCTTTATGATGGTTCGATGCTTTTCGGCTGCGCCAGTAAAGACTTTCTTCTTCTTTGAGAACATCGGCTAACGGACAAATAGTTCTGTTCCCCGTTTGGTGGATAACTCTCCGAAGAAATCATAGATACACTAATGATAAAAGATTCATCCAGACTTTCTTACAAAACGAACAACATGTTTTATTAATATAACAAAGGAAATTAACCGATAAAACATTAATTAGAATCACGATGAATTACAATTACTGTAAGCAGCGCTCAACGTCTGCTTTCTTTCGCTGGTAACACCTGCTCTGTCCCTATGTTTTTTTGAATAACCAACGTTCTTTTCTTTCTGATGTTGCCATCCCGGATAACAAAATCTTTTCTTTATTCATAATGGCTGATTCCTACTCCTAGAATACCTGTAGCGCCTCTAGCGGAGAAGGTCGTGGATAATTAATTATTGTTATCGATGACCTATTTTAAAAATGCCTTACCCTAGGTTTCGATGTTTGTCTCTTTTGTCTCCCCCTTTGATATTTGTTTCATTTTGAAGTATGGTGCACCTCAAAATTGGATCTTATTCCTAGTCCGCCAAACCTTTTTTTTTCACGGCCAGACGCTTTATTTAATAGCAATTAGCCTTGTGCCACTACAAAGGCTGCAAGTGGTGGCTATTTCGTTATGGAAGCATCTAATAGGTGGTCCTCATTGCCTCCTATGAAGGGATGGACAGTTACAACCATGCCTTCTTTGGGATTCGAAACTGGGGCGGCGAAACCGCGAAGGATCGACATGAGCGCCGGCATACTTTCGGCACTGGGCATGGCGCAGGCAAGGGTTATCGTCAACAATGGCGTGCCATTAGAGGAAGGTAATTTGATTAGATCATTAACCTTAGTATATAGCAACACTGGCACAGAGATGGCATAAGATCGAAACTGGTTTTTGAGCCGTCATGTCGATCGAATGCCGACAGAGGGGCTTCGATCTTATGTCGCATTTCCGCTCCGCCTTTTCGATGGACGGACTCAGAAGCTTTCATCTTTATGATGCATTCACCTTGCTAAGCTATATTTTGTAGCTTGAATCGTTTCGATGTGCGTGACAAAGCTGTATGTAAGTAAAGCGTCGGCACTCCCATACTATAACATGACGCCAAATTGCAGCGCCAATTCACTGCAGTGGTGGCGATGTAAACTAAATCTCTTCCCCCCTCCTTTCCCCTGCAGTGACGTCATGGAGGTTGGAAGTAAGATGGAGAGGCCGCAATAAGTTTTGACACGATTGGGTGTAAATATTTTGCAATTGCGTCGTAATTATATATATATAAATGTATATATTTTCTATTTGTACAGTATTTCAGAGTCCTAAGTATACGAAAAGAATACATTTTTAAGCAAAGTTTATTGTTATTAACATTAAAATTATGCATTATTTCTTCTCCACTTACAGAGCTTCTACCTAAAATACTTTCTCAAATATGACATGACTTTTAGCTTCTGAGGCATCTTTTAAATGAAAAAAATCTAAGTCAATTTGAAATTAATGCTCAATTCGGTCCATTTCAAATTAGCGTTCTTTTTATTTTAATAGTGAAATACACAGTCCAGTCACATTAATGTGACCATCTGTCAAAAGCCAGAATAACCACCTTTCGCAGAGCGGACTGCTGCGAGACGTGCAGGAAGAGAGTCACATAGGTCCCTGAAGGTGTTCTCTGGGATGTTGAGCCATGCCGACTCTAATGCCATGGCCAGCTGCGCTAGATTACGCGGTTGAGGATCCATGGCGCGAACAACTCGATCGAGATGGTCCCACAGATGCTCGATTGGGTTTAAGTCAGGTGAGTTTGCTGGCCAGGGGAGGACGGTAAACTCATCCTGGTGCTCTTCGAACCACGCACGTACACTGGCAGCTGTATGGCACCTCGCATTGTCCTGCTGGAAGATGC
>KK113367.1:513104-612300 GCA_000611955.2 Stegodyphus mimosarum
TTCACAAACTCAGCCGTTTCGGAAATGCTTCCACCCTTGGCCCGAAAGCCAATGATCATGCCCTTTTGGAAGTCGGATAAATCGCTTCGTTTCTGCATTACGCCAACGATTGAAATGTTTTCCGAAGCCCTCACACACCCTTTATATACGCTCAACTGCACTGTGCTGCTACCTGCCTTCTGTGATTGGTTATTTAACTCTGACATGGAAAGTACGTGGTGGTCACATTAATGTGACTGGACTGTGTACATTAAATAGTACATAACTTTCTCTGAATATTTCTGAAAGGGAATAAAAAAAAAGATTTTTTAAAATACTATTTAAAACTTGTACCTGCATTATTATAAAATAGAGGGGAATAATTCTTTTAATTATCAGATTTTTTTTTACCTTTAATTTCAACAATACATATTCTAAAACTCGTCTTTATTACTTCCTTAAAACTCTTCTTTATTACTTCCATAAGTACGCATCGTCTCAAGGAAACGTGTAGAAATGTATTCCATCAGATTTCGACGAAATCTTACTCTTGCAGTCCTTAATCCACAGTATCGATACGCCATTAGAGAAAATTTTTAAAAAAAATTTTTTCTGAAAAGAGCCTTTTGTAATTAAAAAGTACAAAATTAATAAGTTATAAATAACACAACCAAAGCACGTTAGAAGCTAACAAGATTTCGGTAGAATCAAACAAACAACCAAATCAAAACAACCAATGACTGAAAAGAAAAGGAGCATGCGCAGTTTTACTGATTGTGTTTCCACATCGCCACCGCTACGAGCGCTGCGGCCGTCGAAGCGCAATTTCTTCCATTGAAGTGTCGACGCTTTACTTACATACAGCTTTGGTGTGTGACGGCTAGAGCGCAGTACATTTTTTAAATTCAGGGCTTTCACTTTTAATAAATTTTTTTTTTTGAGTTGATGATTTTCACGTCATTTTATTTTTCATTGTATATTTTATACTTTCTGGCTGGTTATCAGTGTTACGTTTCCTTTTGTTTTCTAGACGAAAAATAAAATTGGGTCTCTCCCTCTCCCAAAAATTATTGAGCAAAAAAATTCTCGGTTCTCCATTTGCTGTTCAAAATTTCATAACCATTCTTCAGTGCCTGCATAAAATTACTTAAGCCTGAAGCAATTCCATTTCATAAACTTCACGTTCGACATTTTCCTGCACATCGAGAACGTATTTAAGAGTGCAGAAATGCTGCCAAAGAAGATTTCATCCGTCATAGTGATTTCTATGTTGGTCCCTTTCAAAATCTATCATTTTAGATAGGAAGAAAGTGAAAAAGAAGAAGGAGGAAAAGAAGAAAACTCTAGAATAAATACAGCCCAAGCACACAAGTACCAAAGAAATAAAAACGGTTTTTGGGTGCGCAGGTGTTTAAAAAATAACAAAAATTGCTTTTGAAAACTCTCTAGAGATTCGGCAAAATGGCAGCACCAGAAACTTTGCTAGACGTAGAAACAAAAGAAAAGATTTTTCTGCTTTTAAAGTAATAAGATAAAGTAACAAAAAAAAAATTGAAAATCGTCTATTTAAAGTGGTGGGAATTCTTTTTGGTTACAGACCTTTAACGAGTTCCTTTCCTAACTCAAATGTTGGCTACTTAAAATTGCGCTGTATCGAATTTTTATACATCTGCTTTTATATGAATTTATATAAATCACGGTAAAAGCTCCCGCGGCTCCAATTTTTGTGTTTTTAGTTGGTAAAACAAACAAGAAGTAATGAACTGATAATACGTTTTTATCGAATCTTATCGCGTAATATCAAGCTTGTCTTGCATGTTAGTCAGAGAATAATTTTCGAAAAGTAGTGTCGTCAAAATTGTCTATTCGTTTCGTTTTAACACCGAAATGGTAAGTGTGTCTAATAGAACGATTGTAAAAGTTACACAAAAATATACTTTGTTTTATAGATGAAGCTTCTTGTATATTGTAAACATTTAATTTTCTTTTAATAATCATAATTATCACTTGTTTTAAAGAGAAGCGAGGAACTGTAAGCACTTAAATATATTCGTGCGTTATTAATTTTATAAAATCATAGCTTATGTTATTATGCAAATTATTCTGATGTATTTGGCTTTTGGGGTTTTGCTTATTTAAACCCAATGTTCAATCTCAGAACTCCACAAACACTAACAAGCGAATAATCGCTTAAGTGTGTGAATAAACGCGTAAGAATTAACACGGGTTAACTACCCTTTATTTCTCAGAATATTTAAAATCAGTTCCTAACTCGGAACTTACATAAAGCCTCCACTTGGGCTTGAACTTAAATAATTATGAAATTAAACTAAACTAAGCTTAACTAAAGCTATCTGAAAGATATAGCCGAAGCTTCCAGAATTCTAAGTAGTTGGCCCCTAAATGTTAATTAAATCGGCGAAGCCAAGCAAGGGCCTAAAGTATGGCCGAGCGTAGTAGCTAAGAGAGAATGTAGCCAAATGGCAAACGCGCGCTAGTCAGGAAAATCAGACTCTCTCTGTAGAAGTCGGTGAAGCATCGACTTAAGTAGTACTTTTACTCATTTGCATTCACTCATTACTCACTGCATTTCTGAAATTATCTTCTGGTAGGAAATTGTAAGCTGAAATTAAAATGAATAGGAAAGAGGCGTAACTTAAAATAACTGTTAATAAACTTAGGATAAACCTTACGTCTTAATTAACTGATTAGGATGATTATTGTTATTGCATATTAGAAGATTTCTTGAGATCATCATTTTTAACAAAGCAGTCTCTAGAAAGCTATCTTTAAATGTTTCAGCTCCACAGAAACAAAAAATCTGATGTGTGCACCACGTGACTTCCTTGTACGGAATATTAAATTATACGCGATTTTTCCTGCATTTCATTTAAACATATTGAATTAACAGTTAACGAATTTTGAATTATATCTACCTCGTTGATAGCGCACGAACCACAATATGATAAATGCACTCTTAAAAATTCACTATATTTAGTTACCATAGCTACACTTCGGCGCTTAATACAGACGATTTCACAGACGATTCAGCGCCGCTTACCAAATGCGCATGCGCTCACTTCGCCGTAATGCAGAAATATATAAAAATTCAAAATATTTTCATTAAAAATTGAAAGATATAGAAAAACATAAAACACCAAGTACAGGTAAAACAATTTTTACGATTAAAATTACAATTTGTACTCAAAAACCAGCTAAGAACTTAAATGATAATTCCAGAATGAATCAAGCATAATTTAATTCGCGATAATAAAGGAAAACGCTACTTTGTTGTTGCAAAGCTTAGTTTCTCTAGATTGGCAACAAATCCACAATTCTGCTAAGCTTCAAATGTAAACAAATATGGCCGCTATCATAACCAAAAATTAGCCTTAGCCGCACTTAAAAAACTTTTATTCTATTTAAACTTAAATTCCACAGCTATTGCGTGCAGGTTACGTAAAGGCATAAAAATCTTAACCGAAAGACAAGAACATCATAATTAAATCATTTTTAAAACAAAAAATTCACAATTTACAAACTTAGAAGAATAAAGAAAATGAACTCATTGAGCCGAGTAACATACATATATTTATACACTTTTGGTGCCAAAACGCTCCAAATTGTAACCAAAATGCAAGGTGCACATCTACATGTTATAGCAGCCCTATATACAAAATTTCAACGTTCTGAGGCTACTGGTTTTTGAGTTATGCGAGATATGTACATACATACGTACGTACGCACAGACGCCACGGAAAAATCTCTTCAGAATCTATTTTAAAACAGTTTTATAATTTTTGCGGGGAAAAGAGTCTTTTATTCTATTCTTACGTACGAATGTTACTCAAAAGCATCGTTAAATTGCATTCGATAGCGGTCAAAATAGATATTTTCGTTGAAATTATGATACATGAAATCTTTCGCGATTACAATACTTCCTTTTTACTTCGGACAAGGAAGTAAAAACCAACCAAAATACACTCATGTCCATAAATTAATTATAATTCGGAGTCACGCGGAAATCGAACTCTAAAATAAATATATCACCTTTAAAATCACTACACACATCTTCAAGAATCATATGCAAATTTCAGGAAGTAACCAGATGACACGGATGGGACGTCACAATGACGAGAGTGTAAGAGAGTGATATATAAGGAATACAGGCAAAGAAGTAAAATTGTTCGCAGGCGCTTTATAAGCATTTCAGTGCAATAACCGAATAGTTATGACACAAAGGACGCCTTTGGATGACTTTTTATGTGGTAGAATTATCGGCCGTCTGGAATGCGGGCGTACCCAACTGGAAGAATCAGACGAACTTGGAATTGTCCAGAGTGTCATATCTAGGCTTTGGTAACAATTCCAAGATGATGGTAATGTGAGTAGACGTTACAGCATAGGTCGCCCCAGACTTACAACGCCGAATGAGAACCGGTATTTAGCAGTTACTGCCAAAAGAAACAGGCGGAGCACAGCCTCAGACGGCAGTCTCGTCAGCTCTCTTCGGCCACTGGTACGACAATTTCGAGGCAGACCGTGTACAGACGCTTAGGGCAGATTGGTCTATATGCTCGTAGACCAGTCAGATGCGTTCCACTTACTGCAACTCACTGTCGCCTGCGGTTAGCCTGGAGTAGAGATCATGCATTGTGGACACCGCAACAGTGGGCTTGTGTGATGTTTTCCGACGAGTCCAGATTTAGATTGCAAACATCATTGAACGATACCTTTACGGTGCTGCAGGACTGCTCGTTTGGGGTGGAGTTATTGTGGGTTCCAGTACTGACCTGAATGTTCAAATTGGAACCATGACAAGCCATATCTATCGGAACGTCATTCTGAAACAATATGTGCGTTTGTTTCGGGGCGCCATGGGCGCACAATTTGTGTTTATGGAGGACAGCGCCCGCCCTCACCGTGCAACATCGTAAGCGAATGCCTTCAATCGGAGAATGTCACCCGTATGGAATGGCCAGCATTCTCACCGGACTTGAATCCAGTAGAGCACGTTGGGACACGCTTTACCGACGAGTTGCAGCCCGTCAACCTCCTCCTACATGTCTACCGGAACTTCGGAGAGCATTGCTTTTTGAGTGGTGTAATATCCCCCAAGATCAAATCGATAATTTGATACTGAGCATGCCTAGGCGTTGTATGAACTGTATTGCATCGTCTGGGAGACATACAATGTATTAACAATCATACCAACTATGTAATATAGTTTTTTTGTAAACAGGTTTTTTTTTTGTTTTGTAATTTGCTCCAGGGAGAAAAAATCGCTAATTTTTTAATAATATCAAACATATAGCATCCTTTTTTGCTCTTTACCTTTTGTTTAATAAATAAGCAAACAAGTCAAATTTGTTTTGCTTCTAACTCTTCCTTTGCCTGATTTTGCATTATCCTTAATTTATGGACATGAGTGTATATTACTATCAGACATACCAAGTAGTGAAATTTTAACTTAACAAGGAGAAGATTTAACTTAACAATTGAGTAAATGTTACTATATTCTCATATAGGCAGATATGAATATGGAGGCTGTTCTCGCATTTTTCAGACGATTTTCATCGTATTTACAGAAATTGTTTTTCCTAAAATTTTTGTGCTTCAAATGTTCAGTTTGTTAGCTCTTAATTTTCGCTATTTTTCTGTACTGTAATTTCCAAGACAATAAAAGTCCAAAAGCGCAAAAATCCCTGGTTGTTTCATCAGGAGATTTAGTATGAATATGAGTGAATGGTATGGCCTTCATACACGCATTTTTTCCAGAAATTAACAGTCGATTTTTAAGCGCGGTTGCTTGCTTTGTCTTGATGCACTTCTACTGATGAATAGCTTTATGGGTAAAGAGAAAGCTTTTAATATTTGAAAATTCGGTTCAAAATATGTTCCCAATAATATGTAGAGTTGAGCTTAACAGTGGTCTGCACTCTCTTTAATTTTAATTAGCCCTAATATAAGAAAGGCAACAACAATCATAAATTCCTTTGAAAAACTTTCTGTGGATTTTTTGGACTATGTTCTAATATTTTTTCTTCTTTTTGCTATTAATAAATAGAACTCTTTTTGTTGCGGTTATTTAAATATAAGATTCATCTTTGTGGCAACATGTTTTTACATTTTTGTCCGAATATTGTTTCTGATGGAGAATTCTGCTTTCGGTGATATGTGGTGGAGGACGACAATACACATTACGTTTTTCGCGCCTTTTTAGAATTCAAATAAGCATTAATCGCTTTGTTTAGAGTTGCTACTGAGCATTTTAATGATTTTGCAACTGTCCTATTTTCCTTTAACATTAAAATTCTTAACTTTGCAACATTCGAAGCATTCCGTTTTTTCCTAGGATATGTATTTGGAATATCTTTTTCCCCCTTGAAGCCAAACTTTGATGTTCTTTTTCCTTTTTTATCGACAACACTACCTAGCCTTGCTTTAGGTACGGAAAAATCATGGCTTTCGGAGCATCTTTGAATAACTAGACGCGAATATTTTCTTCGGAAAGAGCACATACATAGCCTTCCATCCAGTGCTTCTTTAAAAGTGCTGTTTTGCACGAAAACAAAATTGTCAAGTCAAAGATTATAATTTACACGCTTGAAAATATAGTTGCAGTTAATTTTTTTTCAAACAGGTTTTTTTTTAAATAGCAAAGCAAAATTGTCTGAAAAAAATCTGCGAACAGCCTTGGTACTTATGGATAGACATAAGTCCTCCCCTCCCACACACACACACATCGTTATTCAAATGCAGCATTATTCTCATTTTGATTATAAAATACTAAGTATAATTTCTTTTTAGTACCGGAGGTTCTATTAGTTTTCAAACTTAATTTTTTTTTTGTCTTCATCACTTTTTAAATGCTGCCATTAAAAGTTTTTACCATGTATTATTTTTAAAAAACATATATAACGGAAGAAAAAGAAAAGTATATGCCAACATAAATAAAAGAATGTTGCCACCCTAGTGTTATGTCAAATGCTTTATGTTTAAAGAAATAATACAGCTAATCTAAAAAGAATATGACAATACATACAAAAGGACGTTGTCACAAAATGTTATCTCTATACATCAATTTTAAAGAAATAATTTAGCAAATATAAAAAAAGTGTATTTCAAAATTTAACACTTTATTGAAAATTCTAAAAATAACAGATATAAATTATTTTTAATTTCTACGCGCCAGTTTGCTGGCATTTGACGACGTAAGATGTTTAGTTTTTCTTTTAATCTGCTTGCTTCTGATTAACAAATTAAGCGATTTAAAAGCAATAAATGTAGCTCTTTGCCTCTCTTATTAATCACCAGTTCTACCGGTGAAATTGTAAGGTTTTAGTTTAAACTAACAAAGTTTTATTTTAATTTGACTTTTTCTATCTGTTCTTATTTCAACTTCCCGTTAGAATAAGCGCGCGTTTCAGCTTTATGCTAATTTGAAGTGGAACCAAGTTTATATTTAAGCGAGAGGCAGGAAGCTCTCAGTGTGAAAGAGCTTTTAGTCTCAGACCACTGTTACTCTGTTCGACGTTCGCCTGACCAGCTAGCATTTAAATTCTAAGCCGTAGCGCTGTACGTGATTACTTATTGAAGTAAGTCCAAGTGCGTCAGTATTAGTTAAATCTTGCTACGCACCCTTTAGCATAGAGGCCAACTTCGCGTTCATAGCTCTGTGAGCAACGACGACTTAATTTCCATTTAATTTTAGTTTAAATAATTTAGTTGTTCAGTTTAGACCCAAGTGCAGTCATTATTTTCTGTATCCCTCCGGAGTTGGAAAGTGGCTGTATATAATTGTGGTTTAATAAAAGAGGATTTTAAATCCTTCTGAAGTGCAGTTCTTCTACCACTTAATCACAGTATTCTACCACAGAACATAGCTGCATTCAGCTCCCTGTTCAAGATCAGGATTTAGTTACTTTCACGAATATGTTCGCCAAGAATATGCACCGAACACTCAGTCCTGACAAAATGATACGTGCTATATTTATTAAATGCATTGCACATTTCTTCTTCTTTTACAGTAACTATTTTAGGCTTCGTACGCGCCAGCGGCTGATTATTTGAAAAGTGAAACGGACAACAAAAGTGGGGTTCGAGAATAATAGCCCTTCTAGGCTAAAAAAATGCACGGGAATACCTAACAAGTTATTAAAATTTTTGTAACTTTGCCATGGAATTTTATGTGGCATCATAGCGAAAAAAGAGATCTTTAATAATGGAGTTAGAAAAGCAAAACAAAAGTTATGTCAGCAGGATTCAGTCTGAGAGCAGAGAGATAAACTGCAAGCTCATGGAGAGCATAAAAAATCCTTAACAAATCATCTTTTATTCCTTTCAGATTTTTTTTTATTTTTATTATATTTGATCATCTTGGATATCTCAAACTCCCAAAAGCATTTTATCCCGCTGTTACAAATAATGCCATTGTATTCAAATAATTTAAAGTGCATCATCAAGGTGATTTTTCTCTTTGTGTAGTGTTTTCTTTTAGATTAGCATTGTATGCTGTTTTTGGAAATACGAACGACGATTATTAGATTGAAATATATCTCTACTATCAGAGTAAAAATGGCTGATGTTATAACATTTATTTAACAGCTGTCTTGTCACATTGTCAGGACTGAGTGTTCGGTGCATACTCTTGGCGAACATATTCGTGAATTAAACTAAGTCCTGATCTTGAACAGGGAGCTGAATGCAGCTGTGATATGTGGTAGAAAACTGTGGTTAAGTGGTAGAAGAGCTGCACTTAAGAAGGATTTAAAATCCTCTTTTATTAAACCACAATTATATACAGCCACTTCCCAACTCGGGAGGAATACAGAAAATAATGACCGCACTTGGGTCTAAACTGAACAATCAAATAATTTAAACTAAAGTTAATTAGAAATTAAGTAGTCGTTGCTCACAGAGCTATAAACGCGAGGTTGGCCTTTATGCTAAAGGGTGCGTAGCAAGATTTAACTAATACTAACGCACTTAGATTTACTTCAATAAGTAACAGAGTAATGGCGCTAAGGCTTAGAATTTAAATACTAGCTGGTCAGGCGAACGTCGAACAGAGCAGCAGTGATGTGAGGCTAAAAGCTCTCTCACACTGAGTAGTTCCTCGCTACCTTTTAAATATAAACTTGGCTCCACTTCAATTAGCATAAAGGTGAAACGCGCGCTTATTCTAACGGGAAGTTGAAATAAGAACAGATAGAAAAAGTCAAATTAAAATAAAACTTTGTTAGTTTAAACTAAAACCTTACAACGTAAGATTATTACCTCAGATAAGGGATATAAGAGGGTCAAAATAAAATAAAATGTAGTAATAAAGGTAAATATCAATACAACTGTAACAAAGAAAATATTAAGGAGACACAGTTTTGAGATTTGTCTCAAAGGTGTTAAATTCTGTTGGCACTTCGTTGTCTAGCAACAAATATTATTTGATTTCTATAACTGGTAAAATTACAACTGGTAAAGTTTACAAATCTCCTCGTGAAGTGTCTTTCTTACACACGTTTCTTAGTAATTTTTATTATTATCCCAAAGTGTCATTAGCCCAGAAGGTCTCTTAAGTGTCGAAACAGCATTTTGCATCAAATCACTTAAATGCGATGTATCGCTTTTCAGATCGTTGCCACCAAATACAGGCTGTTTATAAAGTCCCCGACCCATTTTGATGTTTAATAACTCATAAAATAATAAAGATACATTAAAATTAATAACATAAATGGTTAGATAGACTCAAAACGTTTCATGACCCTTGTTAATGAACTGCCACGTGTGCCCCCTACGTCGCTCGGAGAATATCGAGTCGATATTCAATTTCACGCCAGGTACCGGCAAGCATGTCGGCATCCACAGAGGCTATTGCGGTTGTCATTCTAGCTTTTAGGTCATCCATGTTCGATACTCTCCTGCTGTAAACGTTGTCCTTTACAAAGCCAGGAAGGAAAAAGTCCAGCGGCGTTATATCAGGGGATCTGGGTGGTTAAGGAATTGGACCTCCTCGCCCAATCCATCTTCCTGTAAAATGGTCATTCAAAGAACTACGAACGATGGAACCCCAATGAGGTAGTGCACCATCTTGTTGCAAAAAGACACGTGGCTGAAGCTCTTCTAGTTGTGGAAATACGAAGTTTTCCAACATGTCTAAGTATACGACTGATGAGACCGTCTTTTCTGTAAAAAAGAAAGGCCCAATGACTCGGTCGTGCATTAGTCCACACCACACATTAACCTTTGGGAAGTACCTTTGTGCCTCACGGTATTCATGGGGGTTTTCAGATCCCCATATGCTCACATTATGGCGATTAACAATGCCAGAAAGATGAAAGGATGTTTCGTCGGAGAAAAAAAAAGAGAGAGAGAAATGCAATTAATAAGTAGACGATGTTTAGAAAAGTACAGATATTTAAATTGGAAAATGAAATTATCTGAAATGAACCACACGCGCAGACGATATTTACAAAAGTAAAGATATTCAAACCTGAAAAGGAAAATATATAAGTTATTCCATCAATAAATGCCGTAAGTTTGTTTATATCTTCATTATTTTATGAGTTATTAAACATCAAAATGGGTCCGGGACTTTATAAACACCCTGTATTATCGCCGTGTATTAAACAAACTAAATAATAAAAAAGATCTGTATGAATATATGTATGTTTCTCGCACTGTGAGAAAGCAACGGTGCTTGCAGTCATAAAATTTTCAATAACATAGTCCTTCGCACGAACATGTGCATCTGGAAGCCCGAATATGGTATTTTTATTTTTATTTCATATTTTGTAAATGTTTAACAAATTTTTTATTAAAAAAACTCAACAGTTTCAAAACAAGCAGCGGCAACTGTGTAGGGTATAAAACATTTTTATTTCCAGTGCACGAGACTGCTAAAGAATGTTGCTTTTAAATGTTTTTAGCCCAAAGTGTTGTTAGCCCAAATTCTGTTGAAACGTGTAAATGGGAAAAAAAGTGATCGTTTAGGAGTAATCTAAAATCGAAAGGTTTTCAGATTTTTTTATTTAAATATTACTTTCTGTTATATTTTTTCATTTGTTTAACCTCTACTGATCACTTCTTATGATCTGTAAATTCTTAATATTTTGCGAGTCATAAGAATAATTTAAATTACTGAAGGAAATAAGAGAGTTAAATGTTTTACAAAATACGATAATGAAGATCAATGGAAAGGTCTCGTGAAGGATGTGAACGGGTGAGTTGCTTTAGCGGTTAAAGATCAATCAACTCTGTACAAACATTTCACATATTTCTCGGTTCACAGTTCACAAAATTCAGTAATGTTGTCATCAGTGCTTTTCTCGTAGTTCAGAGTTAAGTGAGCCTTATTACGAAAATTCCCAAAACGTAATTGTGGGATCAAGGAAGGTTAAATGTGCAGTTCTGGAGGAGTGGCAAAATCACATTACTACTCGTTCCATTTCTATGCCGCTCCCTAGTAAACTGAAAATACGTAATTTGATCAGAGAAAAAGGCAGAGAAATACTGGTTTCGTGAATAGATGGCATAATATGCTAAGAAATAAACCTTTGGGGAAGAAAAGTTGAAAAGTTACAATAAATTACTGATATTTTGTTGTACCTTTGTATATATTTACATCTGCAATCGTCTAGGTTGCAAAGGTCGTAGATTCGTTTCTTCTCAGAGAAATCTAAGTGGTGGAATTTATGTATTTTTCTTTCTTAACGTGTACATTTATTTCACTTTTTGTCTAGATATAGTATCAAAATTCTGTAGAATACTCACTAAATGTGGTTTCATTCTAAACGTCCGTTGAATTTTGTGTGAATCCAAATTGTCAGGACTGAGTGTTCGGTGCATACTCTTGGCGAACATATTCGTGAAATAATCTAAGTCCTGATCTTGAACAGGGAGCTGAATGCGGCTATGTTCTGTGGTACAAAACTGTGGTTAAGTGGTAGAAGAACTGCACGTAAGAATGATTTAAAATCCTCTTTTATTAAACCACAATTATATACAGCCACTTCCCAACTCGGGAGGGATACAGAAAATAATGTCCGCACTTGGATCTAAACTGAACAATCAAAAAATTTAAACTAAAGTTAAATGGAAATTAAGTAATCGTTACTCACAGAGCTATAAACGCGAGGTTGGCCTCTATGCTAAAGGGTACGTAGCAAGATTTAACTAATACTGACGCACTTAGATTTACTTCAATAAGTAATAGAGTAACAGCGCTAAGGCTTAGAATTTAAATACTAGCTGGTCAGGCAAATGTCAAACATAGCAGAAGTGATCTGAGACTAAAAGCTCTCTCACACCGAGCAGTTCCTACCTATCGCTTAAATATAAACTTGGCTCCACTTCAAATTAGCATAGAGCTGAAACGCGCGCTCATTCTAACGGGAAGTTGAAATAAGAACACATAGGAAAGAAAAATTAAAATAAAACTTTGTTAGTTTAAACTAAAACGTTACAAAATTACGAGTAAATAATGGAAATTCCATATAATTCTTAACTTCAATAAACAAATTTGGAAATCAAAAAGTATATTTCTTACGCGTCCGAATTTATTAGATACCCTTTAAAATATATAGAAGTGCATAAATATAATTAGACAATAAGCAATTTTTATATCCACTCACGAGCCAAAATATAGCGACCATGACGTGGCGGGAACGTAGTTAAATGGTATTTAACTGCTGTTGGAGAAGGTAAGGAATCATTCTTGCACTTACTTTTGCGAGTGATGGGAAAGGCTGCTGATCTAAGCGAATTTCATAGATGGCAGATTTAATCGACCAAAGGTTCAGGACGATTATATCCGAAACTGCTTGACTGGTAGGTACTTCACCTACCAGTCAAGCAGTTTCGTATGTTGAAGTGGATAAATGTTATACGAAAAGTTGATAAATGACGTGAAACCAGCAATACTCGCCAAGATGTTGGACGTCCCCTTCTAGAAAAAGAAATTTCTAGGAAAAGAAAGAAAACCCTATTTCTAGAAATTCCGTTCTCCTGATGAGGAGGGACCTGTAGCTGCCCTTGAAATCGATTGAGTGTTTTAATAAATGTACGCCAAATACAAGGTCGTTTCAACGATTTTGATTGTCACATTGGCGTGTTTCTCTTCTATTCTAACACTTTATTCTGTTAAAGAGCAGGAAAGTTTACATTTTAATGTATCTTTAGTCCACAATTTGTGCATGAAACTGTGTCTGTGATTTATTTTATATTCTAAAATTAAGTTCTAGACTGAAAACTATTATCTGCATTTGTCAGCATCAGAATATTTTTTAATAAGAGTTTTCGCTCGGCTTTAGATATATTATATAAATTATAAATGTTGGCATTTCAACACCTTGATCGTCCCTACGTTCGAAGCCAGCGATTAAAGCTTAGTATAAAACTGCTTCCATGAAAATTATTTCAGCTATGCATTTTAAAGCATTTTTCAATTAATACTTTTATTTCATTAAATATTGATCATAGACATGTACTTCTAGTTGGAAGTTTTCTCAAAATAATGTTGCGTTTTTACGGGTTCGTGGATTTCGAGTGATTGACGACAACACTTGATGAAGGATCAAAACACAATTTATTTGCCAGTATTACGCAGGACAGCTCCAAGAACACTTTTACAGTCGTCGAAAAACTACGACAAATACGCTAAAACAATCAGCAACGCAGCCTTGATGCTATAATGGTGAATACAGCTTCATGGCGAAGCACTAGAGTACCTCTCCCGACACGGTTCGATCGTTCTTGGAACTCAACGTACTCTCGAGACGCTCTACTAGCGATGCACTCGACGATACACTCGATGGCCTCAACGTTGCACACTCTCGATGCACCAACACGGGATATAGTCGACGACCAACTCGACGATCAACTCGATAGACTCAGCAGTGCACACTCTCGATGCACTTCACGATCCACTGACGAGACACTAGACTGCTATTCCGCGTACAGACAGGGTTTATGTAACGTTTGGCTTATGTTCGAGAACATTCTGTGCCAAACCGGTAAGAATTCGTTCTAGAATGTTCGCCATCCGTCTATGGCATATGGCTAATTTTGTCGCCAAATGTCTGAAAATGGGCAATTTTGCGCCAGATATGGAAACCCTGCCTTCAGCTGCCATTTTCTGGCAACCCTAAATCCGCCTTGCGGGGAAACAATCAGCATTTTAGCAAGCCTAACAATCAGCACTTTTATAATCATACTGCAGCTGGACATTTCCTAATACTGCCCCCTCCCAAGCACTGCACGTCCCGGACTGTACTATCCTTGGTCAAAAGCCAAATTCGATACAAACAAAAGGTAATAAAAAAAGAAAAAACATAAAGAAAGAAACAAATGTTTACATTATGTACAAGTTATATACGCAAATTAACCACATAGCAATTTTAAATTATATTAATTAAAGTTCAAAATGAATTTCCCTCTCAAGCTTTCATTAAGTTATACAAGTCAAGTACTTTTTCAAGTACTTTTTTACCCCGGTCAAGTACTTTTTCACTGCAGTTCTCAGATGTATTTCTATTGTGCAAATCACAGTCTGAAGATTCACTTCTTTCAGACCTTTCATCCACAGGAAGACTTGAAACAATTTGTTCATCACTCTGTAATTTATCCGCATCATGTGCACAGTCCAGATCAGAACTTTCAACAGTTGGTACTTGCCTTATTAACCTCTATTTCCTGAAAACCAGTTCCGATGTTTGCATTAGAGTTACGAACAGAATCCAATTTTTTACAAGCTGGTTTAGAATCGAGTCCGTGTTTACACAACCTGTACTTTGAGGCACACAACCAGTTTGTGCAGTGGGTGTATTTTCTTGCAATACTGAAGCACTCTGCGAAAGCTCTACATCAGCTTCTTTCTATCTCTGCATCACATGCATTTTCAGATGGTTCAATACTTGCTGACTGCGACTTCTTTAACTCCACTATCAGTTTCTACAAACTTAACAGTCGCATTTTCACTTTCTTCCACTTCTACTTCGGACTCTTGAGAATCAAAAGCTTCTTTCCCGTCTTTTATTTCTTCGTGTTTTCGTTCTTTTTCTTTAATCCCGTTAGATGTTTCATCCTTCATTTCGTGATCTTTCTCAGACACTTCAAAAACCACTTCCTTCAATTCTCCATCCTCTGATTCTTCAGATGCCACTACTGTCATTTCCACATCTTTCATTTCGGCTTCAGTTTCTTCTTTCATTTTGGCTTCAGTTTCCACTTCTTTCATTTTGGCTTCTGTTTCTTTGGCTTCAGTTTCATCTTTCATCTTCAGTTTCTTTCATTTTGGCTTCAGTTTCCACTTCTTTCATTTTGGCTTCAGTTTCATCTTTCATTTTGGCTTCAGTTTCTTCACTTTCGTCTGCTGGAGATGCCCAACACTTCATTTCCGGCTTCCATCTCAGCCTTGATCTCTTCCAGTCCGGCTTGAAACGGCATTTTGCGTCGAATAACTAAAAGCGTTGCATCACTTTTAAAACTGTTGCCACCAAATATTATCACCCTGTATTATATTTAAAGAAATTAAATAATGAAGAACATGCATGAATATATGCATGTTTCTCGCATTGTGAAAAAACAGCAGTACCTAGAGCCATCAAATTTTGAATAACATAGTCCACCACCCCAAATTGAGCACCCGGAAGTCCAAATTTGAAATTTCGAATTTGTTTATTGCCCATTTCATATTCTGTAAAACTTCAATGAATTTTTGATTAACAAA
This sequence comes from Stegodyphus mimosarum, assembly GCA_000611955.2. Taxonomy (NCBI): domain Eukaryota; kingdom Metazoa; phylum Arthropoda; class Arachnida; order Araneae; family Eresidae; genus Stegodyphus; species Stegodyphus mimosarum. The sequence continues at coordinate 528,808 of KK113367.1, forward strand.
CTCAACGATTTCAAAGCGAGCAGTGGCTATACTGTACGGGAAAAAATATTTTTAACTCCAGCTCGCGAGACTGCCTATTGGAAATTCTAAAGATGTACTGTTTGTAAATATTTTTAGCCCAAAGGAGATCAAATGCTCTTCAAACGAGTATGGTTGTAAATGAAAAAACGCTCCATTTGGGTGTATCACAAAATCTGAAAGTTTTGAGATATTTTTAAATGTTTCAGTATTTATTTCATTCCCTAATTATAATTATTTTAACATGAATCTCAGTTTTGTAAAGTACCATTTTGTCGGTATATCATCGAAAAGTGCAAGGCTCAAAAATATGTATTTCTTCCAAATTGCGTTTGCTTGATCGAAGGGCGAAATCCGTTGTACGTTTGCCATTTCTCTTAGAATGTTACTACAGCAAAGGGGGATTTCTTCCTTTAGATTTCTCCTTCGCAATTTGTCTTGGGACCCTTAAAAAGTAATAGGGAGAAAGCGATGTGAAGGTGGGTGGGAACGAAATGATGTTTCCCTTTTTCGGAATTCTTTTTCCGATTTGATGTTTTCCGAAAATCTATTGTAAAATAAAGCACTCGAAGTTTTTTTTTTCTGCTCCGCAAGAAAACAAGTTTATTTTACCGGAAACACACCCACGTTTACCAACGAATTATTTACAGTATCGGTAGCCTTGAATAGGTTTGAGCTAGCTGAGTATTTCTGTGGGACGTTTTGTTCAGATTATTTTCGAATTAATGACACTATAAGAAGAGAATTCTATTCTTGTTAAGACTTTTTTAAAATGTTCTTTTGTAGCATTAATTTCCGGTTTTGTATCTTATACGCGGGTTGTCATTTGCATTTATTTGTACGTGTAGAAAATTAATTATTAATTAATTATTCGTGATTTTTATTTCAGTTACCTTTCTATGTGATGCAAATATTAAATTTAATAAGCTGAGATTTTATAATCGGCGAGTTAAATTAAATCAGAAGAGAAACATGTTAAAGGGACACTTTAAATGAGTAAAGAAAAAACCTTGTATTTGGCGTAGATTTAGACAAAAAACGCAATCGATCTCGAGGGAAAACAGGTCTCTCTTGATGAAGAGCAAAGAAATCTGCTAGACTGGAAAGCAGCAGGGGTTCTATTTATTCCCTACTGCAGTAAAGCGAACAAGAAGGTAGAGCCATCTGTCGGGAAAATTAATAACGAATTAATAAGAATTTTAAAAACGTTCGGAAGGATTACTCTAATTTCAGGTCAAATTAGCTATACATTAGGTATGACGTTGTGTGGTTTATCCTAATTTTATTAACAGTTATTTTAAGTTTATGCATCTTTCCTATCTTTCTAGTTTCAGCTTACAACTTCCTACCAGAATGTAAGTTCAGAAACGCAGTGCATGCAAATAAGTAAAGAGTAGTATTTAAGTCGATGCTTCACCGACTTCTCCAGGGAAAGTCTGAGTTTCTGACTAGCGCGCGTTTGCCTTTTGGCTACGTCTCTCTTAGCTTTGTTACGCTCGGCCATACTTAAAGCCCTTGTTTGGCTTCGCCGACTTAGTTAAGATTCAGGGGCCAACTACTTAGAATCTTGATAGCTTCGGCTATATCTTCAGTTAGCTTTAGTTAAGCTTAGATTTTTATATTCATTTAAGTTCAAGGCCAAGTGGAGGCTTTGCTGTACGTTCCGAGTTAGGAACTGATTGTATCATATTTATTCTGAGAAATAAAGGGTAGTTAACCCTTCTTAAGTCTTACGTCTCTGTTAATACACTTAAGCGATTATTGGTTTATTAGTGTTTGTGAGGTTCAAGGATTGAAAACTGAATTAAATAAGTAAAACCCCACAACTTTATTAACTTTAGCTGTGAATTATAGATTTAGAAGGAATTTTTTCTTTCCTCACTATGTGCCTTGGTGATGTAACTAGTAGCACGTTCGGCTAGCAATCAAAAGGGCATAGCTGATTTCTCGTGTTTCCAGAAAAACATGAAGATTTTGCACATTAAGTTACATATATGTTAGTAATATGTTGCATTAATTTCTTTTCCCAGTTACGTTTTTTTCCGTTATTTTTTTCCTTCGAAATAATAATCAGCAACGACATTTTTTTTTATAATTAGTAACAATTATTGCCAGATTTCCTTATTCTCTTGTAGCGACATTAGGTATTTTTTGAAAGCAGCAGACATGAAAAATGAGCAATGCGTGGCCGGGACTCGAACCACTGAACTTTCGAATACGTGTCGAGCGTGCTGACCCCTACACCACGAAGCATGCGAAGAAGACGGGAGAAATACCTTATATACCCCCCTTTTAAAGGGTGGCTGGGGATTAGGCGGGCCAAGCGCCAAATCCCAGTGGTGGAGAATCCTCATTCACCACCCTTTTTTGTTCGGGCGCCACTTGTAGAGACATTACGTATTTTTTGAAGCAGGAAACCTGTGAGAAATGAGCAATGCCCTTGCCGGGACTCGAACCACAGACCTCTCGAAGACGCATCGAGCGTCCTGACTACTACACCACGAAGGCATGCGAAGAAGGTGGGAGAATGCCGGAAAGCTTACATACAGGCGAAACCGCCGAATTTTTCGCAACAATACATTTGTCCCATGTATTCTTACTTTTCCGGCATATCTTTCTCCCAAAATTTGTGATAATTTTTGTAATAAAATTTGTGTAAATCCGAATGAGTAAAATCGCTAAGCATTTGTATTTTTCTTGATTTTCGTTTACAGAGAATGCCCTGACTCTCTTTATGCGTCACGAATATGAGCCCTAAAAACAGTCCCCACGAAACAAACCAACCCATTCTAATCAGGTGATCTTCTTATTGCAAATTTTCTACTTTACTCTACTGCGACAAGGCAGGACAATCTACTCGCTTATTGGTAGAATTCGCAAACCCTGCACAGCTTCTCTTGCCTCTATTAACACAATCTTTTTAACTGTTTATATGAAGCCAATGTTTAGCCTTATCTAAAATACTAATAAAGTTGGAATTAAAAGTCTGGCAAATTTCAAATAAATCTCGCACATAAAAGAGAACAAAAGGAATGTTTATATAATTTAATTGTGGGATATCGTCTGTAAAACCGTAGTTATTGAAAAAATTAATATACGTCCAAAGGGGCGTTTTTTAAACATTTTGTATGTTACTTTCATTTATTGAATATCATGTTCTTCGCATTTAAACCATAAAATTCACTTAAAGAACAATATCGCAAAATAATTTTAAACTGAGCCTATCTTTAGAATTTCCTACACACAGTCCCACGCGCTGCAGATAAAAATGTTTTTTTTTTCTGTACAACGTTGCCATTGCCCGCTTTGAAATATTCCAGTTTGTTAATCAAAAATTCGTTAAAGTTTTACAAAATAAGAAATCGTTCATAAAGCAAATTCCAAATTTCAAATTTGGTCTTCCAGATGCCCATATTCGCGGCAGGATGACGGCATTCACAATTCGACGGCTTTAGGTACCGTCGTTTGATCACAATGCGAGAAACATACATCCATTTATGCACATTCTTCATTATTTAATTTCTTTAAATATAATACAGGGCTGTAATATTTTGTGGCAACAGTTTGAAAAGCGATACAGACTTTTAATGTTTCCGACGCAAAATCGCAAAACGAAAACAATAGTTCTTCAGGGACAAAGCCCCTTTGGACTAAAAACTGGCATTCGATCATTTCAGGAAAGATTGGTACGAAATTGGAAAGCTGGGCTTTAATATTTCGCTTCTTTGCTGTAGTCTTTCCGTATCTCGAAAGGAAAGAAATTCATCTTTGGTGCTTTTCATAATTACGTTCTATTAAATGATAGGCATTTGATAGCATGTTTCCTCTTTATCTGCCACTGGCAGCTTCTTAACTGCACGGTGTTAATGACTGGATTCCGCTTCATGTTGATTTTTACCCAATTCCTCGGTTGTCTGCATGAAGGTGGAGGGAATTACCATTTCATCCGCTTGTTGAGCTATGTTTCTGGACTCGCCCGCCGGTTTTACAATATGTATCTGTTCCCTTAGTTGGGCTGTCGCAAAAGACGGCAACTTGACTTACCTTCACTTATTCTGTGCCCACTCGATAAATCGATTCGTTGGGAATCTATAATATCTTCCTACGCGGCTTATGCTTTCTTCAAAGCCACTCACGGCGCGCTAATGAAAATAAAATTACTGCAACCTCGTTTAAACGAACTCGTATCTTACACTTTCACCCGCCCCATTCCGCACGAATAACAACACTCTTTACAGTATTTGTTTGTTTGTTTTTAGTATCCGCCGGAATTCTTCCCTAGGACTCACACTCGTTGCATTTTTGTTAATGTATTAATTACAGTTACATTTATCCAGTTTGCTTCCAAGTTTATACGAAGCGCATGTTTTCTGTTACTGTGATCTCGGAAATTTCTTCTGACCTGTGTGAAAAGGCAATCGCTGTTCCAGGCTGTGTAAAGTGTTTCGATAAAACCATTTTCTCTAAATATTAAAATAGCGTATATTAGCGCATAGTTTTTGTCATCGTATTAGTGTAAAAATTAGATTAATATATTATGGCTGTAGTGATATAAAAAAACATAAAACTAAACATATAAAAGAATAACATCTACTGACATATCACGTATCGTTCTTATTACCGCAATAAATTTTATGTCAAACAAATGCCTGTTTGTGAAGCATTCAATAAAAAAATTACAGTATGTAGTATTCTATCTCATACATGTCTAAGGAATTAAATAAAAAATATTATAAGGTATTTTCTCTTTCCTTTCTGCATGCCTTCGTGGTGTAATTGGAAGTATACTCGACGCGTATTCGACAGGTCCAGGATTCGACTCCCGGCGAGGGTACGGCACATTTTTCACGTCTACTGCCTCAAAATAATCTAATGACTTTATAATACGAGCAGATGCAATTATGTCCCACGTTCTGAAGGCCCACCAGCGGCCGAGCGGTAAAGACGCTGAACACTGGTAGTTCGGTCCGAGGTTCGAATCCCGTGAACGGGCTGGCTGCATGGGCGTTTTCGTGGTTTTCCCCATGTGTAACGTGCATACGAGCCAGTTTCCCTTAGAAAGTCCTCCACGAAGGCATCCCTCCTCTTAGGCAGATAGCCTTCGTGTGCTTTGCCATAATTGAATAACCTAACCTAACCTAACCACGTTCTGAAATCCTACTACATACGTTTCTTGTGTCTCCTAAAAGGTTACTTTGACAAATTAAAAAATATTATAAGGTATTTTCTCCCTCCTTCCAGTAAACCTTCGTGGTGTAACGGTTAGTACACTCGGCGCGTATTCGAGAGGTCCAGGGTTCGAGTCCCGGCGAGGGTATTGCTCATTTTTCATGCCTTTTCCTTCAAAATAATCTGATGTCAATGGCGCCCAAATTAAGATGTGGTGGATGAAGATTCTTCACCACCAGGATTTGGCGATTGCGTCCCCTAATCCCCAGTCACCCTTTAAAAGGGCGAATATATAAGATATTTTCTTCCTCCTTCCAGCATGTCTTCGTGGGGTAGAGAGGGTTAGAGTCCCGCCGAGGACATTGTTCATTATTTTATGTCTTCTGCTTCAAAATAACCTAATGTCTCTACAATACCCTGTAATCTAAAACCTTGAATTCGTCGAAGAGTTTACCAATGAAGTTAAAAAAGATAAAAGAGTAGTATATAAATAGGAATCTAAAAATCACAAGATTAATAAGAAATTAAGTCTAACCTTAGTATGCAGATTTCAGTTTAACGCCTGAAACAATTTTAATCCAAAGAGTGCGATACGCGCCTAGTTTAAAAATTGATCACCAAGAGATTAAAAATATATCTAGAAATCACATTTTCAAAGAGAATTCTGTTCAAGGAAAAAAACAAAGCCACGGGCTAGCTGTTCAAAAAAAAATTCCAAATGCTAGGAAGAAATGTTTTTAATGATATTGTTACATTGTAAATTAATGCCACGTGGAGACTTTTGTTCACTTAAAAAAAGAAAAGTCTTAATTATTCAAGATGTAACAGTGTGTTTAATTCACTAGATTATTTGTGTACGAGTCTTATAACAAGTATTTCTATCAAGTGGTAATACTTTATATTTTGCCAAAGTAAACAAAAAAAAATTTTTGTTGAAATGCCTGGAAGAATTTCTCTTCAGGCTGTTTAAAAACGTTGCGATTTATTATAGTGAAAGAGTCGGTATGTTGAAAGGATAACATAGCTGCTGCTGTCAAAGTAATTTCCTCGGAATTACATGCAGAATAAAACTAAACAAAACAAATTATGAATTAAGGCATGCGATATATTCCGACACCAAGATTTCGTAACAGACTTACACGAAACGATTTCTTTTAATTTTATGTCATTTCTTTTTACATGTATTGAAGAAATTTTTGAGTATAAGAAGCTGCTACATATAGTTAAATCGAAGCCATACGGCAAATAACTTAAAGAAATAACTGAAAGTTCTTGAAGTATGGCAAAGAAAGAAAAAAAATCGGAAAGCTTTCTGATTTTATATTATACCCAAGGGGGGCGTTTTTTTTTCTTTTCATTTACACATACATATACATTTCGAGAGCATTTGGACTAAAAATGTTTTAGAATTTCCGATCGGCAATCTCGCACGCTCGAGATAAAAATATTTGATTCCGCGAAGTGTGTTGCCATTGCTCGCTTTGAAATCCTTGAGTTTTTTAATCGAAAATTCGTTAAATTTTAAAAAATAGGAAATAGATAATAAACCAAATTCGAACTCAAGATTCGGCCTTCCAGGTACTCATGTTCGGGTGGAGGACTACGTTATTCGAAATTTGATGGCTCTGGGCACCATTTGTTTCCTCCCGGAATGCGAGAAACTTACATACATTAATGCAGATTCTTCATTATTAAGTTACTTTGAATATAATGCAGGAAATAATATTTACTTGCAGGGAATAATATTACGGGGCAGCAATTTAAAACGTGATCGAGCCGTTTATATTTGTAGAGGCATTAGGTCGTTTGAAGCAGAAGACATGAAAAATGAGCATCACCTTCGCCGGAAATCGAACCACGGAACTCTCGCTTATGCATCGCTGACCACTACACCACGAAGGTATGCGAAGAAGGCGGAAGAAATACCTTCTGTACTCCCCCTTTTAGAGGGCGGCTGGGAATTAGGGGCCGCATTCGCCAAATCCCGGTGGTAGAGAATCATCTTCCACCACCTTTCTTAGTTCAGGCGCCAATGTAGAGAATTTCTGAAGCAGGAAAGTAAAGAAATGAGCACCACCTTCGCCGGGAATCGAACCACGGAACTCTCGGTTACGCATCGAGCGTGCTGACCACTACACCACGAAGGTATGTGAAGAAGGCGGAAGAAATACCTTATGTACTCCCCCTTTTAAAGGGCGACTGGGGATTAGGGGCCCCAATCGGCAAATCCCGGTGGTGCAGAATCATCTTCCACCACCTTTCTTAGTTCGGGCGCCAATGTAGAGGATTTCTGAAGCAGAAAAGTAAAGAAATGAGCACCACCTTCGCCGGGAATCGAACCACGACCTCTCGGTTATGCGTCGAGCCTGCTGACCGAAGGCATGCGAAGAAGGCGGGAGAAATACCTTTTTCCTTTTCGCCAAGAATAATTTACTTGGCGAATTTCTTAATTTATAGCAACCTAGTTTCCTTTTCCTTTTTTCACTCTAGACGAGCGGAAGAAAATTTATCGTTCATACCTTCAAATAATTTAACAAAAAGTGCGTAAACCGCTTTTTATTATTATCGCTTTTAAGGAATTTGCGAATTTTCAAAGCGCGCAAATATATATATTCGCGTATATCTTAGGAAATTTTGAATAAAAAACTAAAATTTCTTGCGGGTGTGCTTAGAAATACATCTACTTTAAGGTGATGGTAAAAATTTTATAGATAATAATTCAAAATGTCTTCCGAAAAATTTATAGAAAGTATTATTAAATATAAATTTTAAAAATAAGTCATAAAAATGGGCGAATTTTATTTGGAATGAACCTAAATTTCGGAATGGGGAAGAAGGAATCAAATAAGTTTAATAAAAAAAGAGATATTAATAAATATATATCATATTCAATTACCATAGATGAACTAAAATTTCGAGAATTAATTTTTTAAAAACTACTCACGCGATTTTTACAAAACTTTGCAGTTTGGTATAATTTGAGCCGTAGAATTGAAATATGGAAAAAAAATTGGCGTGTCGTTTCAGAAGAAGCCTGGTTTAATGTCAAAATACCTACATTAGAACAATGCTATATATAAATCTAATACATATCTTAAGTCACGCTATCGACACATAAAAAACACAAGCTGAATTTCGTCAATCGGCCCACTAGAATGCAAGCTATAGAACTGTCCTCTTTTTTTAGTCCAAAAGGGCTTTGTTCCTGAAGGACTATTGTTATTTGGCATTTTGCGTCGGAAACATTAAATGTCGGTTCACTTTTCAAATTGTTGCCACCAAATATTGCAGCCCTGTATTATATTTAGAGAAATTAAATGATGAAGAGTGTGCATAAATGCATGCACGTTTCTCGCATTGTGATAAAGCGACGGTACCTAGAGCCATCGAATTTTGAATAACGTAATCCTACTGCGAATATGGGCATCTGGAAACCCAAATTTGAAATTTGGAATTTGTTTTATTATCGATGTCATATTTTGTAAAATTTTAACGAATTTTTGATTAGCAAAGTCGAGGATTTCAAAGCGAGCCATGGCAACGTTGTACAGAAAAACATTTTCTATCTCCAGCGCGTGAGACTGTATATCGGAAATTGTAAAGACATGCTCATTTTAAAATTATTTTGTGATATTGCTCTTGAACTGAATTTTGTGGTTTAGGTGCGAAGATTATGATATTTAATAAATAAAGGTAACACAAAAAACGTTAAGGAAAAAAAAACACCTTTGGGCGTAATGTAAGATCTGGAAGCTTTTAGATTTTTTTTTTCGCACACTACCTACACCTTTTTGACGTTCGAACACGTCAAGAAGTAAAGTATGTGTCTTTGAAGATGATCCCGCGCGCACAGTGGTGAAAAGACAACGTGCTATGTAAATATGTAATGTTTGCCGTTTTCTTCAGAAGTATAGCAGTTCCGGGGGAAAATATCAAACTGAAAAGACAGAAGACGGGCAGAGCTAAGTCGTACATCGCTAAGTGTCTTCAAGAAATTCGTCACTAAGTGAATTCATGCTCCATCATGAAAATGCATCTTCTCATTCAGCAAGATTCATAGTTGAGTTTTTCTAACAAAAACACACCAGAGGGATTATACATCCACCCTATTCACCAGATCTAGCTATGTGTTACTTTTGGTTATTTTCGAATCTAAAAAAGAACTTAATGGACGTCGTTTCCAAGAAATGAGGAACCTTGAGGCATTTAATCTTTGGAATATTCACCTACAGAAGTGCATTGATACTGGAGCAGACTGCTTTGAACACTCCTATAATTTCGTAAGTATAATTTTAAAAACCTATGCGTACCTCAAAAATTTCAGAATGAACTTCGTATCGGTAATTTAGCTAGTATTCAGTTCCCAAATATGTTATGATGTTCTAAGGAAAAGGGTTTGGTATGAACGAAAATTATCTTCTAAGCATTCTAGTGTTAGTTATGTATATTGGAAAAAACTGATTCAAAATTTTTTGTGTTATTTTACATTATTTGCATTGGTATGGTTATATAATTGCTTTAAAATTCTAGGTGGTCAGCAGAGTTTCTTCTCACCATGGATATGATTTAGACCTTGGTTACCGACTTCTTGCTGTGTGCGCCGCACAGAGAGACAAGTTTTCGCCAAAATCTGCAGGTACGCACTTTTTCTATCTTTTTTTCACGATTTTGTAGGGATTTATATTTATTTTAAATAACCAGTTAAATTTATTTTGAAGCTCTTTCCTCCAAGCCCTAATTGTCAGTGCCAGAATATTTAAATTTGGTAGCGCGCGTAAGGAATGCAAATTCTACCAGTGAGAGAAAAAGCTTAAATATCGAGTTCTAGGGTCTGGGAAAACTCTGTGCGTGTTTGTAACGCAAGCTTCGACTTAGCATTGATTGCTGGTTAGCCGTGGCTTAACAGCTATTATCTTGCTGCCACTAGACTCATCTACGCGCTGTAGGATACAGGATAGTATGAGCTCTGTAGCTTAATTCTACTGCTTGTTGATATCTTGAATTCTTGAGTTTTGATTCTACTGTTTCAGTTACCGCCCAAGCAGAGGCGTAGTATATTAGCGTCAAATAGATGCATAAAACGAAAATATCGTCTTTAGCAGCGAAATTATTATTCTAGGAAATTAATTTCATGGGCTTTCTTTCGTGGAGTTCCATGGAGGCCTACTATTTTATTACATTTATCAACGAAATTACTTCTAATACGAAGATAGAGAGGTTGATTTCTACGGTTAGATTTGGGATTGTGATGTTACATATTGTCGATTCGAAATGCTTGCTTTAATATTCATTTTTAAGCTTGTCACAATGTACAAATGTTAAGTTTATTTAATGAGTATCTTATTTTTTAAAGACTTTCCTTCACTTCTACTGCTTCGTCTACTCCACCAGAAAATTTATTAGACGCGTTAGGGAGTTTTTATTACGCAGCGAGTTTAAAGTTTGGGAGAGCGGGATTGGTAACTCAACCTGCCTGTTGCTGCTTGCTTTTAACGATATACTACGAGCTCTGGAGTTTGTCTTCAATTGACAATTTTGTTAGAAATCGCGGGGTAGAGAAGCTTGATTGTTAGGTTTTAACTTTTTGTAAATCATTTGAATCGAACTTGTCGGTTCAGCCTGCCAGAAACGGAAGTTAGTTGTGTTAACTGTTGTAAGTTATGCAATTTCAAGCCGAAGTGCAAATAAATCTTTCAGTTATATTTATACTGCTGTAATTCGTAATACGAGGCGTATTCGGAAACTAAGTACCGTTTTGAAAAAAAAAAAAAAAAAAAAAAAAAAATTTTTTCGAATCCAATTTTATTTTTACATGAAAATACATGTCTTAAACTATTATTCAACATAGTTTCCGCCAATGATCAAACACTTGTCATAGCGAGTGACCAGTTTTTGTATACCATCGTCAAAGAAACTTCCCGCCAGTTTTGATAACCACGACTCCACAGCATTTTTCGTGTCATCCTCAGATCCAAAGCGCTTGCCACCAAGCTGTGCTTCATGTGCAGGAACAAGTGATAGTTGTACGGCGGGTGATCGAACTGCTCCCAATGAAACTGTCGAATTAACGATTGAGTGACACCAGCAGTACGGGGCCGAGTATTGTCATGGAGCAACACAATTCCTTTACTGAGCATTCCTCTTCGTTTGTTTTGAATGGCACGCCTTAGTTTTTGTTAAAGTCTCACAATATCGTGCCTCATTAATGGTTTCACCTCTGGGAAGAAATTCAGTAAGCAAAACGCCTTTCCTATCCCAGAAGACAGTGCACATGATTTTTTGTGATGACATTGTCACTTTGAACTTTTGTTTTTTCGGAGAATGAGTGTGTCTCCACTCCATCGATTGTTGTTTCGATTCTGGTGTGAAATAACACACCCAAGTTTCATCACCTGTCACAATTTGGTTTAAAAAGTTTTCTCCCTCATCACTGTACCGCGTGAGATATGTCAGGGCACTACCGAGTCGCTTTGTTTTGTGAACATCTGTGAGCATTTTTGGAACCCATCGGGAACACAGTTTGCGATAATTCAAGCGTCCGGACACAATTTCGAACAAAACAGTACGTGAAATTTGTGGAAATGCCTCTGAAAGAGTTGCCATTGTGAAGCGTCTGTTCTCATGAATTGCTTCATCAACTTTCCTTACCAAATCATCGGTGACAACAGAAGGCCGACCACTCCGAGCCTCGGCGTGGACATTTGTTCGACCTGCATTAAACATTCTTACCCACTTTCTCACCATTCCATCACTTATCGCGTATTCACCGTAAACTTCTGTCACTTGACGATAAATTTCGGCCGGTTTAACATTCCTCGCGTTCAAAAATTTAATCACGGCACGAATCTCACAGTCAGCGGGAGAACTAATTGTCTTAAACATTTTGAATGGTCATAGCAAACTGAAAAACACAACATACATAGAGCAACCAAAATGACGACAATTGAAAGTCAGTGAACAAGAAAGACTACTGCGCATGCGCGGGACGCCTACCACAGCGCTGCGACGGCGCTAGAATGAAACGGTACTTACTTTCCGAATACGCTACGCATTATGGAACTGAAAAGTGAAGATGGTGCAATAACTGTCAAGCAGAAAGTAAGAAATGTCTAACCAAGAAAATACGTAACTAAGCTAAATAACGCAACAAAAATGTTTTTTGGTTTGTTGTAAAAGTCTTAGATTTTCAGTCAGATTTGTTACTAATTTCGGCTGTATTTATTATTAAAAATATAAACTGAAACACAGTGAGTGTTCTTAGTATAATAATAAAAGTGACTTTTAAGTAATAAGTACTTCTAACAGTTAGTCTATGTAATGACTAAATACCGATAACTCCCGTATATAACAGGGTTACTGGATTGCTAAAAATGCTCTGTTACGTGTTACGAGTAATGAGTAAAAACCAACAAGTTGTGCAACATAATATATATATCACATTTACCCGAAAATAAGGACCCTTCGAATATAAGATGTTCTTGACATCATATATTAACGTTACATAAACCTTAAAAAATAAAATATATGTAAATATTGGATAGGAATATGGTTTTGATATTAGAATTTGCTCTAGTGTAGAATTGGGTGCCCTTTCGATTGGCGAAAAATTTTGTTCAGTTTTGGCGATGAAACCCCATTTCTGGTTACCATGAGAGTTTTAACTTGGTTTTATTTTCTTGATTTTTTTAAGTGAAAATAAATCGATGTTGCACATGGACAAAGTCAAAGCAGTGTGGAATGACTAGTTTGCGCAATTCTCTGATGTTTTTAAGGGAAAATAGGTCGATGTGTACATGGACGCGAAGTTTGTGAAATTCTTTGACTTCTTATTTTGGTTTTGCGTAGCGGCCGTCTTGAAATTGTGTCTTCCTGGCGCCAATCTTGGCGTCAAAAAGGAATCGCCAAAAAACAAGGGGCACCCAGTTGTAAACTTTTACCTTAGAATTCATTTCTTTCTAATTCTAGGAAACAAATTACTTAAACAAATGCAAATTTTACTATGATAAAGGTACAGGTAATAGTACGGGGGACATCAGTGATGTTCCCGGTCCAGCTGGTAATGCTTTTCCATACCAACTCTTGAAGAAAAAGAAGAAAAATTACAAACTTGTGGGGTTCTACCCATTTATTTCACAGTTCAGTGTGAGGAACTTCGTACTCCGATAAGCGAATAATCGCAAGCTTGTGGAGTTCCACTCTTTTATTTCATCCTTCAGTGTGAGGAGCCTTATACACCGATAAGCGAATAATCGCTTGAGTGTGTGTACAGAGCCGTAAGACTCAAAAAGGGTTAATTACCCTTTATTTCTCAAAATAAGGATTAACACAGTCGGCTCCTATCTCAGAGCGTACAGCAGAGCCTCCACTTGGGCTTGAACTCAAATTAATAAGTATTAAAACTAAACTAATGCTTAACTAAAAGATATAGCCAAAGCTATCAGGATTCTAAGTAGGTTGCTGCTAAATCTCAATTAAGTAGGCGAAGCTATCAAGGGCCTGAAGTATGTCCGAGCGTAGTAATAGCTCATAGAGAGACGTAGCCCAAAAGCGAACGCGCGCTAGTCGAAAACTCTATTTTTCTAACGGAGTCAATGAAACATCGACTTAAATACTACTCTTGCTCATTTGCATTAAACGCGTTTTTCAAAATACATTCTGGTAGGAAATTGTCAGCTGAAGCTAGAAAAGATAGGAAAGATCCATATATCAGGACTGCGTGTTCTGTGCATACTTTTGGCGAATATTGTCGTAACAGTGTCAAAGTCCTGATCTCGAACAGGGAGCTGAATGCAGCTATGTTCGGTGTACGTAGAATAACTGCACGTAAGAAGGGTTTAAAAATCACCTTTTATTAAACCACTATTTACAGCCACTTCCCAACTCGGAAGGGATAACAGAAAACAATGACCGCACTTGTGTCTAAACTCAACAATCAAATAATTTAAAATAAAGTTGAGTAGAAAATTAAGTAGTCGTTGCTCTCACAGCTTTAACTCGAGGTTGGCCTCTATTCTAAGCTATCAATGGTGCGTAGCAAGATTTGGCTAATACTAACGCACTTAGATTACTTCAATAATATTAGAGTAACAGCGCTAAGGCTTAGAACTTAAATACTAGTTAATCAGGTAGACGTCGAACAGAGCCGAAGTGATCTGAGACTAAAAGCTCTCTCACCCTGAGAGGTTCCTACCTATCGCTTAAATACCAAAACTTGGCTCAACTTCAAATTAGCATAAAGCTGAAACGCGCGCTTATTCTAACGGGAAGTTGAAATAAGAACAGATAGGAAAGGCAAATTAAAATAAAACTTTGTTAGTTTAAACTAAAACCTTACACATAAACTTAAAATAGCCTTTATAAAATTAGGGTAAACCTTACAAGCTTTATAAGAGTTTACAAAGAAAGCTTGAGGAAATGAGCAACTGAAACTTAGCAAAGAATCTAGAGTTTACCTGTTATGGAGCATCGGTGCTCCCCGCATTCAGTATTTATTAAAAATAATGATTTAGGACATCAAAGGATTACAATATAGTTTCAAGGCAATTTGAAATTCGCAAATTAAATTGATCATCCGTTTCGGTGTAACAAAAATAACACATAAACGTAATTAATATACAGATAAGCATAACTAATATACAGATAAACATAATTAATATACAGATAAACATATTAAGATAAATATAATAAATACTGGGAACACAATGTTACAATGAACTGTAATAGTAATACTAAAGAGGTGTCCATGGGTTTATTACAGTAGTAAGGTTTTAGTTTAAACTAACAAAGTTTTATTTTAATTTGCCTTTTTCTTATTTCAACTCCCGTTAGAAGAAGCGCGCGTTTCAGCTTTATGCTAATTTGAAATGGAGCCAAGTTTTGTATTTAAAAGGTTAGCAAGGAACTTCTCGGGTGAGAGAGCTTTCAGTCTCAGATCACTGCGTCTCTGTTCGACGTTCACCTGACTAGTTAGTATTTAAGTTCTAGGCCTTAGCGCTGTTACGCTATTACTTATTGAAATAATCTAAGTGCGTTAGTATTAGCCAAATCTTGTTACGCACCCTTTAGCATAAAAGGCCAACCTCGCGTTCATAGCTCTGTGAGCAACGACGATTTAATTTCTATTTAATTTTAGTTTAAATAATTTGATTGTTCAGTTTAGACCCAAGTGCGTTCATTATTTTCTGTATCCCTCCCGAGTTGAGAAGTGGCTGTAAATAATGTATGGTTTAATAAAAGAGGATTTTAAATCCTTCTGAAGTGCAGTTCTTCTACCACTTAACCACAGTTTTCTAGCACAGAACATAGCTGCATTCAGCTCCCTGTTCAAGATCAGGACTCAACGTTTCACGAAGATGTTCGCCAAGAATATGCCCCGAACACTCAGTCCTGACACAGTTATAAAAGTTTATTACAGCTTTTAGAGTTCACAAGTGGAGTCATTTTGAACATATTCACAAGACTTAAACTTTCATTAAATGTACGCAGTATGAGAACTTATACTTGACAAAGGTCTAATTCGCTGGAAGACTGTCATTTCATAATTTTTTGAAACTTCGGTTACTGATGTTTATCTTTAATTAGAAACCTTTTTAATTCTAGGAGATCAGTTTCTGGGGAATTTATCTGACTATCCTCAGTTAAGGAGCACGAAACAGTATGAGGATCAGGAGTCCACATATGCAGATGTCGGAGTTCGCCATATTTCTTGCGTAGAAATATGTGGGAACGGGTTGTGGGCCTGTTATATGGTAATTTAATGAATGATTTAACTACGAATCTAAGAAGCTTGCATCGGAGATCAAGTTATATGCGTTTCTTCCATGTCAAACATTATTCCACAAATCTTGCCAATATTTTGAAGCACGTTTTTTCAGCTGGTATTTGAAATTTGTGTGAGGCCATGGAAGAGTGATTTCAATACCCTCTTGATTAAAAGCTGCTCCTTTGGCTAATTTATCTGCCTGATTATTCAGTAGAATTGCATCAAGACAAAGCAAACAGCGATACATCAAAACCTTCTGTGAATTTCCTGGTAAAAATGGAACAAGAAACGGGTATTGAAGCCATACCCTTCGCTCATATCCCTACTAAATCTCTTGATCTATCATCCATGTATTTTTGTCCTTTTGGACTTTTAAAAAGTAGTTTGTCCAAACGTCGATTTATAACCTCCTTAGACTTCGGAAAGCTGTTCGAAAGCAATGGAATAAAATACCTTTTTACCACAAAAAAGCTTTATTGTCTTGAAAAGTACGGTGTATGAAGATAGTGAAGAATAAGGGTTAAGAAATAGAACATTTAAAACAGAAGTTTTAGGTCAAATATTTGTGTAATTGCAATGAAAATACTCTAAAAAATGTGAGAGCAGCCTTTGTATATCTATATACGAGCAAAGTAGCTTTTAACTCTGCTGATATTGTGTATTGACTATATAAGAAAAAGTAGTTAAATTAGTAAAGAAAATAGGAAAAAGGCAAAGAAACACTTATTCCCTTTGCTTAATACAGTCATCACTGCTGATTTAACAAAACGCTTTTATCCAACGAAACCTGGAAAATGCAGTTGTTGCCAAGAGATCAAATTAAATATACATGAGTAATGATTGAAAGCAGTTATTTTTTAACATGTGATAATCTCATGCAAACTACAGAAGATTTTGCGAACAACACGATTCTAGCCATTACGAAAACGAATTGCCCAATTTGTTATATAAACACTAAAGTCTATTATTTTCAACATTTTTAAAGCGAAACTATGACGTTTCCCGGCGATTTGATTATTTTATGATACGAAATCCATTTGCCGTTTTCGTTTTAATGCGTGACCGACTGCACAACTTTTCGTGTTTATACGTTTTTCAATCACTGTTTGGACGGCTAAAGACACTGTAACCCTAAATTTATATAATGCTTTGCATTTGCATGGAGCATCATGCACATACAGTGCAAACAAATTCAATAATTTCTCGGGAGGGGGGGCAGACCATCCGTAGTGTGTGCAGTATGTAGTGAAACACACCTATAATGCTCGCTTCCCAGCCAAACACGCAAGCAGCGGAGGGGGAAACGACGGTGGTTACAGGTTGCTTCGCTAAACAAAATCGCCGTTAGCGTGTTTCCGTGTGAAGAGGCTTGCCAATAAAAAGAAACACACTCGAATCGCAATCTGTGAGTTAATAGTGGTTTACCACGAGCCTGCTTATTTAACTCCTATTAGTTGCCGGCTTCTTGTGTCAATGACTGGTTGCTATGGTCACGCTTACACACTGTTATAGGATGAATCTGAACTCGGTGTCATGCATTTGCTACTCAACTGATCTTGATCGATATGATTGTGAAGACCAGGTTTTCTTTTGCATTTTTTTTACTTACCTCTCAACGCACGAATTTAGTTTCGATGCGTAGATGGTTGGTTAACTGGGTCGCGAACAGAACGAAAGTTCGTTAGTATTGCATTAGAGAATTCTCGCGTGCAATATTGATATCGGAGATCGCTATGATTTCTAAGATTTTGTTCACTCTTCTCTTTCTCATACAAAAATCAATACTATTCTCTACTCGACTTTCCCTTTCGTTTATGTTGTCGTCTGGACTTGAACTTGTCTAGCAATAATAGTTCATCGTCATCATTGACGTATTTTATTTTTCTATTTTCAGTAAACAATATCGCTCGAACGACTCTTTCCAATGATATTGTTTTCATTTTTCGAGAAATCAATTGCGGGGCGACAAGAAAGTAAAGAAAGATGTTGCCAATCTATGCCGATAAGTTTTTTAGTAATCTTTCACGTCTGAACAGGGCATTGATTAACACTTTAGCAGAACGTGTCGCTTAAAAACCGCCTGTACTTTTTAATTATGCTTTGCGATAAGTTTTATCATCATTTGTACTGTTAGCATAAATACTAAAAAGCGCTTCTCTTGATGCGTGTTTTTGTTACTCGACTACAGAATTTTTTGTTTAAATCTCCTACCTGCTAAATATCTTCTATAAATAAAATTTGGTTTTAATTTGTTAACTGCGATCATATATATATTGTACGCACCAAGTTCGTATGCTATATATACAAGGTGTTTTAGCAAATTGATTACAAACTTTCTGAGGAGATAGAGTACACCTAAACGTTGAAAAACACGGAGCATTGTCGGAAACGCTTTCCTGGCGCGTTAGTTACGACACACAGCACAAAAAATAAAAGACACGAAGAGGGTGAGAATATATGTCCACTATGCTAAGTGCAGCGGAAACCAAGAAATAAGAACAGACACACACAATCGTCATCAAAGAAGGTGTTCGATATTATGTTCGAAAGTATCATCAACGTGGGATCTGCAAGAGTACTCTGATGCATTGGCCAGCAAGACAGACAGACCTCACTCGCATTGACCACTTCCACTGGCTGGGATACGTCAGGACACTGGTACACCCCCTGTCAGAAGTGCTGAGGAACTTGTTGCACACATCTTTAGCTGCTGAGGCACGCCCGTTATTTTCCAGGACATCAGACTGTAAGATCGGTCTCTACTATTCCACATATACTACTACTAGATCCTGCAATGAAGCTGACGAATTCTCGCACAAGCGTGAATAAATACCAGAAGAGAAGGAAGGTGAAAAGTAACCCTTTGTGGGGTTTTACTTATTTAATTCAGTGTTCAATCCTAGTAACCCCACAAATACTGATAAGCGAATAATCGCTTATGTGAGTGAACAGATACTTAAGACTTAAGAAGGGTTAACTACCCTTTATATCTCAGAATAAATACAATCAGTTCCTAACTCGGAACATACAGCAAAGCCTCCTCTTGGGCTTCAACTTAAATGAATAAGAAACTAAACTTAACTCAGCTTAACTAAAGCTGACTGAAGATATAGCCGAAGCTATCAAGATTCTAAGTAGTTGGCCCCTAAATCTTAATTAAGTTGGCGAAGCCTATAAGGTATATCTCCCACATTCTTAGCGTGCCTTCGTGGTGTAATGGTCAGCACACTAAGCCGGTATTTCAGAGGTCCGTGGTTCGATTCCCGGCAAAGGAATTGCATATTTTTCATGTCTCCTGCTACTAAATAACCTAATGTCTCTACAGTGGCGCCCGAACTAAAAGGGTTGTGGATGATGACTCTCCACACCCAGGATTTGGCGACTAGGTCCCCTAAAACCCTAGTCGCCCTTTAAAAAGGGGAGTATATAAGGTATATCTCCCACATTCTTAGCGTGCCTTCGTGGTGTAATGGTCAGCACACTGAGCCGGTATTTCAGAGGTCCGTGGTTCGATTCCCGGCGAAGGAATTGCATATTTTTCATGTCTCCTGCTTGTAATTAAACCTAA
This sequence comes from Stegodyphus mimosarum, assembly GCA_000611955.2. NCBI lineage: Eukaryota > Metazoa > Arthropoda > Arachnida > Araneae > Eresidae > Stegodyphus > Stegodyphus mimosarum. The sequence goes on from KK113367.1 coordinate 548,325, forward strand.
TGTCTCTACAAGCCAAACAAGTGTCTAAAGTATGGCCGAGCGTAGCAATAGCTAAGAGAGACGTAGCCAAAAGGCAAACGCGCGCTTTTCAGAAACTCAGGCTCTCTCTAAGGAAGTCGGTGAAACATCGACTTAAATGCTACTCTTTACTCATTTGCATTAACTGCGTTTCTGAAATTACATTCTGGTAGGAAATCGTGAGCTGAACCTAGAATAGATAGGAAAGATGCATAAACTTAAAATAACTGTTAATAAAATTAGAATAAATCTTACACCTTTATTAATTCAAAGTTTAACAGAAAGACACGGTCTTTGTGCGTTTACAAAACACCGTCAACTTGCGGTGGGAAAGTCAAATGTAGACTATAATTCAAGTCGAATTTAAAATAGAACAGTGCTGGATTAGCACGTTAATTTGCACCTAACAGGTTTTCTCTGAAAACCTAACAGGCGTGATGATAAACCGAAATGGCCAAAAGCCTGCTGCGTAATAATTTTTTTAAATTATTTTAACTGTATTTTGTGTTTTATTGTTTCTTCTATATCTTCCAATTTTTAATGAAATTATTTTGAGTTTTTATGAGCCTTGCCACGAAATGAGAATTGAATGAAATGAATGAAAAACATTTCTCTGATGAAATCCGAGGAAATAAGTTTAAATGAAGTGCAAGAAAAAATGCGTATATTTTAATATTCCGTACAAGGAAGTCATGTGGTGTACATATCAGCTTTTTTATTATGTGTATAAAAAAGTAGACAATTCCCTGCGTGAAAAAAAGTGTACGAACGCTGAAAAACATAGGAAATTTCACGACAGGGTTAAAATTACCCAAACAGCAGAACTCAAATAGTATTTTAACCAATTATCCATCCTTCTGGATACCTTAGGAAAATAATATGTCAGCAAATTATTATAGTACTCTGCGGGCGATCGGGGTGTCCACCCTGATTCCCGAAATGGAAATCTCTGGGAAACTCAACGACTATGCAACAACCGAGGAAAATATTTCAGTTTTAGGAGCCATTAATCTAAATTTTACGACTGGAGAGGGGAGTAAAATTTGACGGAACGATCAGTAAACAGGCCATCAAAACGCCCGCAGAAGGGAACCGTTAATTCAGTCCTTGTATTGTTGTTGTTTTCATAAGCTGTAAATATGTTGACAGGATTGTTTTTTCGATAGCTGATTGAAGCGAATAGACGTCTGTCCACGGAATGGAAGATCTGTACCAAGTAATCGAGAATTATTGGATGTCACATTGTTTTATTCATTTTGTGAAAGAAATTCATATACTTACTTTGTTTTATTTATATTATAAAGTTTTTCTCTCGCCTTCTTCGGCTAGTACATTGCTCATTTTCATCTCTCCTACTTTCAGAAAAAATCTGATGTGTACACCACATGACTTCATTGTACGAAATATTAAATTGTACGCAATTTTCCTGCATTTCATTATAACATATTGAATTAAGAGTTAACGAATTTTGAATTAAATCCACTTCGTCGATAGCGCATAAACCACAATAAAATAAATGCACTCTTTAAAGTTCAATATATGTATTTACCATATCCGCACTTCGGCGCTAGGTTCACTTAACAGCGTAACATCTCGTTCATTTTATAACTCAGGATGAGCAAAAATCATAGCATCTCAAGAATTACCACAAGTTATATTCGAATATTATAATAAATCTAAAACGATGTATAAAAGAAATTAAACAAATAAAAAAGAAACAGTTTTTCACAGACGATTCAGCGCCGCTTACCTAATACGCATGTGCACTAATTAATTCAGTTCTCACTTCGCGGTAAGGGAAAATACATAAAAATTCAAAATATTTTCATTAAAAATTGAAAGATAGAGAAAAACATAAACCACCACGTACATTTAAAACAATTAAAAAAACAATTTTTACAATTAAAATTACAATGTGTACGCAAAACCAGCTAATGACTTGAATGGTAATTTTAGGGCTATTCTAAAAGAATTATATTGGGATATTAATTTAATAAATAATAGAAGCCACATGTATAAGAATAATTACATTCAATTCTCTTAAATTTCTGTTTCATAATTTTAATCTAAATTAGCATTGCTAGCGAGGCTACAGTTTTATTTTTAATCTTATTTGACTACGAAATTAAAATCTGTGTGCATCTGTAGTTTGTTTATTCACATGGGACATCATCTCCTCAGGAACGAGGGGTTAAGTTTCGAGAGAGGTACCCCCGGATTCCAAAAATTCGTGAGACGCCATTTCGACCATTCTCATCTTCGTACGGCTTTAATCAGCTGAGTAGTAACTCTGAAAACGCTAATTTTCTCACTCATTTTTCCAAGCGGCAATAGCCCTGGAGATAAAAATTCTTTATTTCGAAAAGTGTTGCCACTGCTCGCTTTCAAATCCTAGAGTTCATTAATCAAAAATTTAAAGCCTTTTTATATGCCTGCGGCTAAAAATAAAAAATGTTGTTACTGATCAAAAAATTTAAAAATATACTATTATTGATTAAAATTCCGAGTTTTGTATATATTTTCATATTTCTAAATATCTTAGTATTGTCCCCATTGAACGATTATTTAAAATTCTTACCACATGAATCTTAAAATAATCTATGTTTATAATTTTAGATCATATTCTAAATATTTGTCGCCGCTTAAATTTTTTCATAAAATTATTTAAAAAATAAATTTCACTCAAGGAGTAATTGGAATAATACAGTTATTGCTTAAAACCTTATTAATAATAAATTTAAGTACTTTGTATGTTTCCAATTGAAAATATTCTGAGATAAACAGTGAAATTTTGATCTAATCTCTATAAACTTTCTCCCCCATATTATGTCACCTAGTATTTCACACCATTTTTAATTTTGAGCTTTTTGCTCGATATAAGGTATTATTTTTATGTCTGTTGATATATTTTCTGATAATGGTGAAGCGAACTTCTCAAAATGTCTGTAACTTAACTTTCACTATGGGCAGCTTTTATAAATATCGATAATAAAAATTTAGTGTTATTTTCCCTCTTTAAAAACATCATTATTATATTTATTCTTTTTACGAAATTAATGGAAAGAAGGAACGCAAACGTAAAGCTCGCAACAATAGAGATGAAACACTTTTGCAATTTGCAGTCGTTATTTATTACTCTTACTTCGCGCATTTTGAAAAGAGCACCGTGTTGAATAATCAGTGAAGGATATCTCATTCCCTTCGCATCAGATCGAAATGCATGAAAACTGGAAGCGCGAAGTAATAGTCTTAAGTGTAAGTCGATGAAGATAGGAATTACACAGTGATCTTTTGTGTGTCCGTGTTTTTGACCGTGACTTGGACCTTGCATGTATACTAATGATTATAAAAGTGGTGACAGCTTGGCTTCCATTTCACGTGATGTCTTCTCACTTTGAAGACATCCGTCTTGTTCTTTCATGAGTGATAGAATATTTGACAGAAACGGTGTGTGAATTTTTTCGCCATGTTTACTTGTTGAAAATCTATACGGTATTTTCGCTGACGTTTAGTCGTTTTCTGTATCCTCGAAGACCTCGATGAGGCGCTTACCCCTTGTTTCTCCTCCTACCCAAACTCATCAAACTCCATGGCCCCGGCAATCCATGTCCACTCAGGCATGCATCCCCCCATCGCACACTGCCTTTCCTACACGGGGTGGTAATATCTACGAATAGCCGCCGACAAGCGATGACCCTATCCAAAATCAGATTCATTCATCGAGGGGGGAGGACGTGAGTGGCAAACGCGGGAGAGGGAGAGGATAGCGTATTCTGAGGAACAGGGTGACAAAGGGACGGACAGTTGGCAAGAGAAGCTCCTGACTCATGTACTGTATTGGAGACCATGTGGCTCTCTATCTGTATTCACCCTGATTCACAGACAGGCGCAAACAGGGAAGCCCCTCGCCCCCTCGATTAGGGGGAGCATCCTCCTTTATGTTTTACCGTCTGGTGTTGGGGCGTTCGAAAATGATTCGACTGTGAAAGTAGACTACCATAGTTTGGTAAAGTATGAAATTTTTATGAAGCCATTGAACGTAAGTGTTTTAGTATATGTGAGAGGGTTGGTAGGGAGTCTCTTATTTATTGTTCATTTATTTATTGAACAATGACTGTTTGAAATTAGAAAAACATTACTCTAAATCACAGGTAATTCGGTAATTGTCTGAAGTGGATGTTGGATAATTTTATTTCCTTTTTTTTCTCCCTTCCGATACGTTCATATCCATTTGGGCGGCTGTTGCCTGAAGCAAACAGAATCTGGGCTCTTAATGGCTTTCGTTTTATTTCATTATTTTTTTTCTCATTGGCGATCTCCGGTCTTCTGATGTGTTATTTAAATAAGAATACGCGAACCTACGTTAGTGTTATTTTATGAGATGTCTTACCTAAGTATAGTTTGCATATTTATACCAACGGGAATCGGAAAAATGTGACCGTAGACAAGGTTTACGAAACTGGAAGCCCAGGGTGAAAGCTTTTCTGAAAGGGGGCGAGGGTTTTCCTCTTTTAATTCTCTTTAATCTAACTTCCCGCCGCGGACTGAATAAAGTATTTCGTGAAGTAACCTTGTAAAGACATTGCGGTTTTTTTTATTTTGGAGAAGTGAAGAAATAGGTGATTTCTCGCCGGGACTCGAACCACGGACCTCTCGATACGCGCAGAGCGTGCTGACCACTACACCGCGAAGGCATGCGAAGAAGGCGGGAGAAATGCCTTCACTATCTTTTCATTTCAGCAAACGACAAAAAAAAGAAAATTCAATTCTCAATCTATTATTATTTGTTGTTGTAATTGTTATTCTTGTTATTTCAATTTATTCTTTGTTCTGTAAAATGTAAACTTACATATTTTAAACCAGAGCTTCCCCCACCCCCAGACACCTGAAAGTGACTATTTGAGTGTGAACCTAGACTTCTTATGTGAACGAAATGTTTAATTTCGAATGGATAATGAATGTAAATTTTTTAAATTTAAAGTCGGGAAATACAGTGCCAGTCAGTGAATCAAAGTCAAAACTCACACACAAAAAAGACTTAGTGCCGCTTGTGATGGTATAGTCCATTTTGGACGGGATTTACGTAAAATCCGTTCTTAGTGAGAGTCTACTTCATGTAATGAGTAACTATGCAAAATTTCAAGTCAATCGGGTGTATAGTTTCGGAGATCTTGTGATGAGTCAGTGGTATTTCGCTTATATAAATATATATAGATAGATAGATAGATAAGCATAATGCTGCTATAATGTAGTATTAATAAATAATAATGTCAGTTATAATGTATACTTGTAAGGATCTTAACTTTGACTAACGTTTATTTTATTTTAAAACTTTACTATCATCTCTTATTTTCCACTCCCGGCCAGAATAAACGCGTGAATATGTTTATGCAAATTGTACTTGCTAGCGCTTAAGTATTTAAGTTGTTTCTTTTTGCCGAGAGCGGAGTTAGAAGGGGAGAGAGTGAGCCGTCTTGCCACGAGACTTGCGCGAGCTTGCCATCAATTACTGTCCGCCCTTAATGCCAGAAGTTTTAGTCCTCTCGAAAGCTAAAGACGTATTGTAGTTTTCCGCAGTTTGCGTAGTACAGACGTAGTAATTTAAAAGGTCAGTCTTAATCTTACTTACCAGTGTAAAATATTAAAAGTTAGCTCTTATTTAAATTTTAGTTAGTTAGTAGTTTTATATTCTTACGTTCAGACCACAAGTGGTTGATCTTTGTGTCCCGAAGTGCAGGAGCGCTTGTGATATCGTGGAAAATAAAGGGTAATTTAACTCTTCTCATCTTGTCGTCTTTGCTACGCTCCATAGGACATAGTTTGTAGTCAAACTCACGGTCTAGTCAGGACACGTCATGTTCCAAGTAGATGAGAAGAAATACAAGTCCTGATATACTGTCCGCCTGTGATGGTATAACAAAAATCCATTTTTGACAGGAATTACGTAAAATCCGTTCTTAGTGCACGTCTACATCGTGTAGTGAGTGACTATGCAAAATTTTAAGTGAATCGGGTGTATAGTTTCGGAGATTTCGGGATGAGTCAGTGGTATTTCGCTTATGTAGATATAGATGTATTAATTAAACTGCTGAAGTCAGGCCAAAATAGTGCATTAAATTATTTACGAATTAAATAAGCGAGTATATGAATACGCCTACAATAATAAAAAGAAAACTCACATTCACCGGACATGATGAAATTCACCATGAATGTATCACTCGGTATCGGAGACTGGCTGTGCAAATTAAAGTTAGTTTATAAATTGAGGTTTCGCTAAGCCTTGTCTGTTCCCGATGCAAGTGCAAGATATCGATTCGGTATCTCGTATCTGAAAATAATTTAAGAAATCAAAATATGAAATTTTAATTTTACTGCCGTTTCTAATTTTATATATATGAACCATGTTCTTGCCGCTTGCCTTCGTGAAGTAATCGGAAACCAGTCCGGCTAGCAGTCGGAGGGGCCGGAGTTCAAATAATGTTTTCTGCTTTGACAATCCTAATGGATGGATATTATGCAGAAGATTTTTGCAAAGGAATTTTAATTCTAAGAACTGAAAAAAAATTTTTTTAATTCCTTTGTATATAAAAATTACTATTTTAATGTACGGAAAATGTTTGCTTTGAAATAGAATCCAAACTAGATACCTTCCGTCATCTTCTGTTAAACGACTATTCAAAAAGAAAGAGCAGATTGCAAACATATGTTTCTTCCAAACTACAAAAGATAGAAACATGATAATTTATTATTAGTACGGGTAAAAGTTCCAATCATGGCCGCACTGGCGCATTGGCGCTGTTCTTTGTTCTGGTATTATTTGTCGGTTGGAGCCCAAAGAAAGCTACGTCGCGAGCAAGCAAAGAACTTAAAATCCCTCAACCAATGGTATGGCGAGTTCTAAAACATCGTCTGCACATGAAGCCATACAAACTGCAGTTATTGCAAGCGTTGCATCCTGACGACCACAACAAAAGGTACCAATTTTGCAGTAGCATTGTCAGGACTGAGTGTTCGGTGCATATTCTTGGAAAACATCTTCGTAACAGCTTAAAGTCCTGATCTTGAACAGGGAGCTGAATGCAGCTATGTTCGGTTGTAGGATACTGTGATTAAGTTGGTAGAAGAACTGCACTTGAAAGGGATTTAATATCCTCTTTTATTAAATCAACATTATTTACAAATCACTTCCCAACTGGGGAGGAATACAGAAAGTAAAGACCACACTTGGGTCTAAAATGAACAAATTTAAATAATATTTAAAATAAAGCTAAATAGAACTTAACTACTCGTTGCTCGCAGAGCTATACGTGAGGTTGGCCTCTAACTAATTGGTGCATAGCAAGATTTACTAATACTAACGCACTTGGATTTATTTCAATAAGCGATCACGTAAAAGCACTATGGCTTAGAATTTAAATGCTAGCTGGTCAGGCGAACGTCGAATAGAGTGACAGTGATCTGAGACTAAAAGCTCTCTCACACTGAGAAGTTTCTACCTCTGGTTTAAATAGAACTTGGATCCACTTCAAATTAGCATAAGCTGAAAACGCGCGCTTCTTCTAACGGAAAGTTGAAAGTGAGAAGAGATAGAAAGATTCAAATTAAAATAAAACTTTGTTAGTTTAACTAAAACCTTACAGCATGTTAGATGATATGGAAGAAGACAATTTTGCTGAACGATTGATTTTTTCCGATGAATCCACTTTTCGTCTTTCACACACGGTGCTCACATTGAATGCATACCATAATTGTAATCTTTTCTCTATCCATTAACGTTAGAATCATGTTTCTAGCTTTTGTAGTTTGGAAGAAATAAATGTTTGAAATGTGCTTTTTTCTTTTTGAATAACTCTGTATAATCATTGGATGCATTTTAATAGTTTAATTTAATGCGTATAAAGTAAGTATCTTCATTTTAAAATAAAAAGCCTCATTAATTAATAACGAACTGGATTTTATTTTTCATATTTTTTTTTATGTTCGTGTAGTAATATTTCTTATATTCTTTTTAAAATATACCTGATGTCTTTAGTGCTACTGGCGGAGGCTAAATTTGTTGTCATTAAATGATTGCATATTGCGTATTATAAACAGAAATACTGTAAGTGTCAACAGCTATTATATGCAGAGTAGTGCAATTTCGAACCGCAGTAAGTATTTATTAGTGGTTCTAATGTAAAACCGCTCAGCTTCTCTCACCATGCCACCGCAGCCGAAGCCGTGAAATAAGTGTATCTTTACGATTTGTATCGCGTGTTACCATGGCAATTGCGACTTTTCACGAGGATTAACATTTGCGGCTGTTGACATGAACTTATTTCAAGAGAGAATTTCAGTTTTATTACCTAGTAAATATGCTTTAACAAATTCGAACTTTCCGCCAAGTTACACTGCAACTGACCATAAAAGCCAACGAAAGGAAAACTTATTTGTCTTTAGAAGAAACAGAAATAAAATGAAAGCACGCTACTAAAGATACTTCCACGGGAGCATTTTGATTCATGCTTCACGTCCTGGTTCTGTTTTATTTTGCTGATGTATATTTCAAGTAGCTAATAACCTTAAGCATCAAAATTCCATCTTAACCAACAAAAAAATGTTCGCTGAGTTTGGGTTTATTTTACATATCGTTTGGCTGATTTGGTTGTTACACGGCCATAAGTCTCTTAATGAAACTTTTTTTTTGAAGTATTTGTTTCAGTTTACGGGTGACATCACTTACATTATTACCCCTGTTTGATTTCATAGAGGCAACGACACCAAGGCTCCGGTAAAAATTTAAATTTTGAATTCATTCATTTGAAGTGTGAATTCGTAGCACTATATTAATTGATTCCTTGTTTCGAAGAAGTTTATTTAGCTTATCTTTAACTATGTTTCAATATTAAAATCGAATACTTTCGTACGTCAGGAACTCATTTTTTCAAATATTTTGGCGCTGTTCAAATTTAAAAAAAAAAATTCTTGATTTTATATATTGCCATTTGCTTTTCGAATATTACCTATAATTCCTTCAGAACACACTGCTTTTTAGATTAATTCGATAGATGTACATTGTAAAGAAATTAAGAGATTTCATATTTGATCTACGATCTCCAGAACTACTGGACAGATTTTAATAAAATTTGTTGGGAATGTAGGTTGGTATAATACAAACAAAATAAACATTCAACACTTATAATAGATACACATGTCCGTGTGTAACACTAATAGGAGTCGGAAGTTCTGAAACAACGGTTGCAGAAGACACAAAAGAAATGGGTTAATAGGGGGTATGGTCCCCTCTTACAGCCATACAGGCCTCGTAGCGTGATGTGATACTTGAAATAAGGCAGTTTACCAGTGCCTGTGGCAGTTGGTCTCACTCATTCAGCAACGCTGTTTTCAGTTTCTGGATGGTTCTCAGATGGGGGTTGCGAGTTGCAATTGCCCTCCCTAAAACGTCCCAAACATACTCTATAGGGTTGAGGTTTGGAGAACTGGCTGTCCAATCCATCCGGCGAATATCCTCACTCTCGAGAAATTCGTTGACCAGAAGAGCTCTATATGGCCTGGCGTTATCATCCTGTGAGATGAACTCGGGGCCCACTGCACCCCGGCAAAGGCGAACATAGGGCTCCAAGACCTCATCCCTATACCTCACACCAGTCACAGAGCCTCTGTCAAAGACGTGGAGAGATGTGCTGTCATCCAACATGATGCTTGCCCAGACCATCACACCGCCACCGCCATAATTGTTGATTTCGCGGACATTGGAGGGTAGGTAGCGGATCTTTGGCTCTCTCCATATGGAAGTACGACGAGAATCGGTGTTTAGGCTGAAACGGGACTCGTCGGTAAACAGAACGGTCGCCCATTGCTCCGTACTCCAATCACTATGCTGCCTGCACCATGCTAGTCGGACACTCCTGTCCGTAGACCTGAGTGGGAAGCAAACAGCCGGTCTTCTATCAAACAACCCTCCCTCATTCAGTCTTTTGGAAACAGTCACCCTTGTTAGACGGGTTCCGGCGACTGCATACAGGTCCCGAGAGAGTTGAGAAGCTGTAGTCCCTCTGTTACGCCAAGCTAAAAAGAACGAAGAGCGATCTTCTCTGGCGTCGTGGCTCTTGGACGATATTGCCCAGGCTTTCTCTTGATGGATCCAGTATCCTAGAACTGTTTCCATAGGTCACACACGGCGCTAGGCGTTAAATTAAACTCTCTGCATATCTGGACTTGCGATAGGCCTGCGTCTAGCCTCCGCACAATTCACCACATCATTCCATTATCTAAACGTTGGTGGTTACTCATTTTTACTGTTCTGATGTGAATTTAACCGATCGTTGCAAGATAACACCAAGAAATTCGCCTAGGTGGGCTAGCGAAGGCGATTCGTCTTACCCTCCACGCGCTTATAAAGCCTGTTTTACTGCTGATCCGACTACACACACGTGTACGCTTACGTATTTGCAGTACAGAATTTGCATTTTTATCTAGAAGCAGTAATTTTTTCTTTAGTTCAGTTCTTTTCATGCAATTCGATAAAATATGCAAATTCTCTTGATTTATTTCACCAGTGTAGTTTGAAATTTACAGAAGCTAACACGAATCTTAAAGGACCGAAGAATCAGAATTCGTGTTAAAACAATCTGTGGGAACCGGGTATTCAAATTTTGTTTTTTAAATAGATAGTGTAAGATTGCGCCTGTTGTTGGCAAGCGCCTTCAGCCTCATACAGGTGACAGTAAGTCTTTACTCAGTTCCTCCTCCCCCCAATTTTGATAAAGTTCACCCCGGGTGGACTAGTCTAAGGGTCTCCCACCCCTCTTCCCCTACCACCAACCTCTGGAGAGGACTTGCCATATATTTAGAATGCCCCCATACCGCACAGACATCATACATTTACAAACATGTGCCTTCTCTTGGATTCGAACCCAGGCCCTTTAGAACGGCAGTCAGCGACGCTAACCTCTATCTCGTTTGGGCACCAGCGGTATTACTGAGATGCACAAAAATGACTCAGATATTTCTTAGAATTTATTTCAGCAATGATGTACGGTATATTTTCTTTAAAATAGCTACCTTAGCAACTACATACTTTTAGTCAACGATGATAAAGCTATTTCTGGAATTCAGCCTTGGCTACTCCTATAAGAGGATTTTTTATTATTTATTTAGGCAATAAGAGAAATGAGTAGACTGAATTATCCGATAACTCTGAATAACCTATAATATAATAGCCGATAAATCTGAATCATCATCCTTTTGTCTTGAATTTCAAGCGAAGAAATAAACAGAAATCGGCCGCAGATATTTATAAGGATATGTTGAAAATTTTTAATGCTTTTTACGGCATGTAGCGCAGTGGGATGGCACTGGGAAAAACCTGCCACTAACCTCTCGAGAGGTCTTTCGCTAGCCTCGTATTTAGAGTGCCCCCATACCGCACAGACGCTTTACATTTACAAACATCCATGTTTTCTCCGGGATTCGAACCCGGACCCTTCATTATGCCAGGCAGCGTCGGTAAGCGTTATGCCGGTTGGACGGGAGTAAAAATTTTCTAACTGTTTATTGATTCAAAAAATTTGGATGAAGAAGAAAACGTAAACTTCAAAATTTCGAATTTCAAATATTTTCAAGATGTACGAATATTCCATACCTATTTTGAACCAAAATTTCTGTACAGTTTATAGTGCGAGGAAAAGAAAAAAACCGTTTTAATTAAAAGATAGGCTTGGCCAGAGTGTATGCTCTCTTGTAATAATGTTGTTGGGCATTTTTAATGATACCAACTCTTATATTAATTACTGTACGTGCGGTTTAGGACTGTATGACATTTCATTTCCATTAACTCTTACAAGAGTTCTGTACAAATAAACAATCATTTGCGAATTCAACTTCCTCTCCATCTGTATAAATGAGGCCGGAATCTACATCACCGTGAGAAAATGAATGGGGCCTCGTGCAGTAATGTGCTCGAGGGTATAGCATTACGTACCACCAACAAATAGTTCATGGCCCGATTTTTTTTTAGTAAAACTTTTTTCTGCGTTCTTCCCTGCCCAGCAAGTAAAGTGTTTAGTTTTTCTTCACAAAGAATAATTTTATTAATTCATCTTAGAGAACAGTGTTGCCGAATGTTTTCTTGATGTGATGGAACTGGCTGAACTCACCTTTAAAAATAGTAATCGCAAAAGATTGGATTTAGATGTACGTATCCGGAAGGCAGGAATTCCAAACATAATGAAGGACGATTGAAATTTCTTAAAAGAATGTACATTTCTTGGTTGCATTAATCCTATCTACAGAGGCTGTTCGCACATTTCTTAGACGATGTATATTGTATTCACAAAACTAAATTACATAAAATTCTTGTATTTTAAATGTTCTATTTGACATCCCTTATTCTGAACTATCTTTCGACACCGCAATTTCCAGGATAATAATGCCTTTGGAAGTGTCAGAAGAGGTATTCTATCCCATTCAAAATTCTGGTGTCCAGGTGCCTATGTTCGGATGAAGGATTACGTTATTCAAAATTGGATGGCTCTAGGTCCTGTCGTGTTTTCACACTGCGAGAAACATACATACATTCAAGCAGATTCTTGATTATTTAATTTCTTTAAATATAGTACAGGGATATAATATTTGGTGGCAACAATTTGAAACGTGATTCGCCGTTTATCGTGAAACGCCAGAAAAGGCCGTTACGAGACTTATAGCCCTTCTGGGCTATCTTTCGGCTAAAAAGAAAGAACGAAAGAAAAATGAAAAAAACTTTTCTCTTTTTGAAATATGGTCTTTCGAAGATTTATAATAATGCAGAACATCTTGATGATGATAACTTGTAAAGACATTAGGTATTTTTTGAAAGCAAGAGAGATGGGAAATGAAAAATGCCCCACGGAACTCGAACCACGAACCTCTCGAATACGCGCCAAGAGTGCTGACCACTACACCACGAAAGCATGCGAAGAAGCGGGAGAAATACCTTGTGTACTTCCCCTTTCCCGGGGGTGATCAATCCCCAAATCCCGGTGGTGGAGAATCATCATCCACCATTTTTAGTTCGTACGCCACTTGTAGAGGCATTAGGTATTTTTTTGGAAGCAGGAGATGTGAAAAATGAGCAATGCCCTCCCCGGAACTCGAACCGCGGACCTCTGGAATACGCACAGAGTGTGTTGACCACTGCACCACGAAGGCATGCGAAGAAGGCGGGAGAAATACCTTATAAGCTGATTAAATGAAGTATATGTAATCTGCCAATTTTTTATAAAGGAACTTACGAAGACGTAACTTACAATGGTAAACATCGTAAAAAAAATTATATTTGGTTCCAGAAAGGTTTTTCTTGGCGTACACAGTGACTTATTTTGATCTCATCGGCACATTTTAATTTTATAATCGGATAGCCTCCTATATCATGTTCTTTATTTATTTTAGTGATGTGGAATATACTCCAGAAAGTAACACGTTTCATTCTTCCGAAGATGCCAGTTACAGTTAGTTTTATTCATTGATTTATCGTATATATTTTTAGAACATGCAGTTTGAAGGATGTATGATTTTTATATCAATGGGCTAAGAAAAATCTTAAGATTGTTTCGTTTCTGAGCAAATCTCGATGGTTACTCCATTTGTCAGGTTTTAGATGTGGGAATGGCATTGGAAGATCCAACATCCCACACCGGTTTATTGAATTGTCTTGAGTTACTCTGCAATAACGGAAGAGTCAGCGGAAGGTACGCCAAGCCTCTGGCCTTCTAAGCCTCGATCTTATCTCCATGGATTTCCTTTTCTCGAGATACATCCGAAACGCTGTGAATGATGAAAGATTTTGATCTTCAGAGCCTTCAGTTGGTAACTTCCCTCAGATTGATTCAGTTGGCATCCACGAGATGGAATAACGTTTCAAAAGCTCTCCTGTGCTGCAAATAGAGAAGCACGCACAGCAACGTACGGGGTAAACAAAAAAACTCATAGCCAGTTCTCAGCATTTTTAAAGTTCTCAGCATAAACAAATAAAACTGTTCAAACATTTGAACAGTTTTATTTGTCTTGCAGTGTTTAGGTAATACATTTTTTGTAATTTGAATATTCCTTCTAGCGGACTCATGTTCTTTTGAAGCCATTAGATTGAACGTATGTATATTTAAGCAGATTTTTATATGCATTTAAGTAATGAAGTGTAAAGTATTATGAATACACTCTATAACAAAAAAAATCGACGCACCAAGAAGGAATCATCCGATTACTTTGAAATTTCGTATGCTTAAATGTTTTAACCAAATGTGCAAATGATTAAAATTTCGTGTCCAATGAATGAATAGGGCGATCTCCAGCGCATTGGGACTGCGCGTCCAGCAGAAGTATATAAGAAGCTGTTATGGAACTGCTGTTAAAAATTTCTGTTGCACTGCGATTTAGGATACCTTTCAACGACTGAAAAAAATGTCTCGCCGCAGCATCCGAGCTCATTACGAGAAACTGTCAAAGTTTGAAGGAGATCGTATGATCGCATTGAAAGAGGCAGGTTGGGCAAATCGACGAATCGCCCGTCATAGGAGTCGAAGCGACACGGCGATTAGAAGATGCTGGCAAGAATGGGTGGACAGTAGCGTCATGATGGTAGCGGTCGACCTAGAGCCACAATGGGAGAACAAAGTGATTGTCAGATCAGCTGTCGCAGAGCCTGATTCGTCGCTATGAACCATCAGACGTGCCCGCACACGAGTGTCCGCCACGACCATTCACAGACGGCTGATAGAACGAAATCTGCGCTCGTACATAACCGTTACGCCACCAGCCACTCATACATGCACACTGTCGAGCTTGGCTCGATCAGGTTGGATTGATGCTGTCTTGGGACGCACAGTCTTTAGCGACGAATCCCGCTTTCAACTGTTTCGTGATAATCGTCGAAGGCGTGTCTGGAGATACCCAGAGCAGCGTGCCGATTCTGCTTTCACTATTGCACGCCACTTGGGCCCTTAACCAGGAGTTATGGCCTGGAGTTCCATTTCCCTTGATAGCCAGACCTTTGGTCTTCATTAGAGGCGCACTTACAGCACAGAGGTACGTCGAGAACATTCTTAGACCTTCCGTTCCTTCTGCAGTACCCTGGCCTTATTTTTCAGCAAGATAATGGCAGACCACATACGGCAAGTGGTGTTATGAACTGTCTTACAGCTTGTCAAACACTTCCTTGCCCAACCAGATCGCCAGATATCTCTCCCATCGAGCATGTCTGAGATATGATGGGAAGGCGACTGCATCTACCAGGGAATGCTGATGACCTAGCCCGACAGATGGAGCAAATTTGACAAGAAATACGGCAGGAGACCATCCGGGAGCTTTATCAATCTACACCACGCCGTGTGGCAGCTTGCGTCCAGACTATAGGTGGGTCAACAGATTGATGAGCTCGTTACTTTGTAACTATGTAACTCTGAAATAAATTATTCAATTGTTGTAAAATTTTAACCGTTTTCTGTTCTGTACATAGTCTTAATATCCACCAATTTTTGTCTGCATCGGACAACTCCTTCTTGGTGCATCGATTTTTTGTTATAGAGTGTATTCGGATGTTTTTAAACACAAATAAAAATTGTCAGACAGTTACAGATGTGAAAGGAGACAAAGTCGTGGCTTCGAAATCTGTAATTCACGATTATAAATGCTCGGGTTGTTGCGCATGTTCAGGTGCGCAGTAGATTGAATGCATACAGGTTCGATGATAAAATAAATTTTATCAAAAGAAACACTTCAGAATTCTGGAACTTTCCGCAGAAATACTCAATTAGGTGGTTACAGTATCAAAAAGCCCAAGCATACAATCAGTAGTTACACTTTAAACTACTAAGAACGTTAAACACAGTGCAATGCAAAGTGCATATAAAAGACGAAGCCGTTAGTATTCCGGTGTCGCTCTGAACTAACAACTCTCAACAACAACTGAGAGCAGATGCTCTCCCCGGCCTTGCACATTCCATCCGACCACCGAGATACTTCTAGTGCTTTCTGCTTCTCGAAATTACTGGAAAGCATATGAGGGTCAGATACGGTTACAACTAATATAGTGACCAATTACATTTATTCAATTACAATACTCATTAACGGGAAATACAGGAACCATACCAAAATGTCGCCAAGTTTGGCGACTTCTGCGACAAATGTGAGTCGTCCAAACCGGTGCTGCTTGTCGATATCTCGCCAATTGAGCGAGCTAGCAATTTACTCAATGTTAAATAGACTTGCCCCTGTATTCTTATTTTCCCAGCACAGCATCCTCCCTCTACATTTTCACATTACATTATAGAGAAAAATACAACTTTTTTACTAAAATTATCCGTATTTGTTTTAAATGTATGTATCTGTATGTGTACTAAATTATCTCTATGTGTACAAAATTCATAACAATGTGTTTGAACAGAATACGAAACTATTAGAAATTTTTCCTTCTTGCAATAAGACCCACCAGCGGCCGAGCAATAAAGTCGCTGAACGTGGGTAGTTCGGTCCAGGGTTCGAATCCCAGCGAACGAGTTAGTAACATGGACGTTTTCGTGGTTTTCCCCATGTGTGACTGTATACGAGCCAATCCCTTAGAAAGTCCTCCACGAAGGCGTCTCTCCCTTTAGGCAGATACCCTCGAGTGCTTTGCCGTAATTAAATAAACCAACCATAAACAAAAAAACCTTCTTTCAGTGACAGAAGTGAAGGCATCATTAAACAATACCCCTGGTAACAGTCGATGACCGTTGAATAGCTGAACAGGAAACAATGGGAAACCATTGATTTATTTTCTTTAATCCTGACCTAACATAAAAACGTAAAATTTGTTCTATATTGTATGTCAGAAAAATGGAGAGTCGATTAACCCTCTTACCGGCCAGAGTTATCTCTAAGAAAGCACAAATTTCCCAAAACTACTACCAGAAAAATTTATTCTCTTGATTTAATGTAAAACGTTTCCTGGCATTTTATACCTGGATTTATGTACTTTTAATATAATGCCTAAATTTCTTTAACATATTTTAATATGCACGTATATATACGTTCGTACAGATATCACAAAAAATATTCTTGGCGGTATATATACGGCCTTGCCGGTTAGAGAGTTAAGTCATTTTTCAAATGATGTAAATAACAGGTTCTCATTTGGTGATATTTTATATCTTAACAGGTAGATGTCTACTCAGATGACTTAGTATTTGAAAAAAAACTCATCGGTGTTTGATAATTAGTAATTAATTAAAATGCTCATTTGCTGAATTACTACTATCAGTCCGTTCTTCAATTAATAATTCTCAAATTCACGATGCAGTCGATAAAGGCTAGTGTTCCATGGCCTAAGAAATCTGGAGGGAAGAGATCTGTTTCGTCACGTGAACGATTTCTCTCTTAACGTTTCGCGAGCACTTTTCGGTTCTCTGAGCGGCAAAGTTTTCTCGTTCGCGAGTTTTGTTTTAGATTGTGGTCGTTAATTTATCGCCTTGCTGGGTTTCCATGGAGATGGGTTGCCATAACACGGGCGCTTAATTCTGCTGCCCTGCGGACGTTTTGATTTATTGCCTCGTATATTTCATAATTAATTTGCGCCACATTTTTGGAACTGGGATGTCCGAAGCAGTGGCTGAAGCGAAATTCTTACACCTGTTTCCGAGGGATGTTCTTTTTTGGTTGCTGTACACCTGAAAGGGGTGGGGAACTGGTGACATGACAGCATTACTACAACGAGGCTATCAGATCTGTTTCTGGGATTTTGTTTTTCGTATGTCGCGTAAACTGCCGCTGTGGAATTAACTGTTACTGTGCCGGTAAATATTACATTCGGAAACTTGATGAAGACTATGAATCATAACTAATAAAATCTTTCCCATGCTCTTCTCCATTGTTCACACTAATTTATATTTAAACTGTGCAAAGTGGGATTATACCTTTTAATAAAATTTGGAGAAATGTGCATGGAAATATGCGAGGGTTATTTTTAAGCGAGGTAGGTTTTGTAATCAAAATGAAACAAGTTAAAATTGTCTTTAAAATCTTGTCTATCATCTGAATCAACATATAATTCTCTTTTTTTCTGCATAATGTCTTTGTCGGTTTAAACATTTATCACAGTGAGCAACGAATTTCTAAATACTCTCCTCACAGAACTTTGCCGCCTATGATGATTGCCAGTTAGTTATTCACGATCGTTTTCATTTTTCCATCAGTGTCTTAACGTCTCTCCAGTACCACCCATTTTCGTATTCTAGTGTCACTCATTGCGATGTCAGCCAATCAACATCTCCAACTATCATGTTTCGTGCTGTTAAGAGCCGGTTGACTTACAGTATTTCGCAGATGGTAGGGTCCAAGATTTTGTTAGACATTTTAATCTCATAGTATGACACCGTACTGACACCGTAAGGGCAATTGGCATCAGTTAAAGTGAAATGAATGCCTCCAACCTGCGTGCTCACTCAGTTCAAACGGTGTTTGCAAACGGACACCTTAATTAGATAGAATTATTAATTCTTGCCTTCGTTAAAAAATAGCCTGTTTAGATCTTTACTTTGCTTTAACGCTTGACTTTTATTGTACCTCTGAAATGTTCGGTGAATGATCTCGGAAAGTAAAGAATACAAGAGTTACGAACAAAATATCTTTACAGCTTTCAAAGTAATCACCATTATCTTACAACACACTTCTGACATCAGTTGTAAAGCTGTTGAAAACTGCCAAAAAACGCTTCTTGCGGAATAGCTCGAAACGCCGTAATCACGCGTTGTTGGATATTCTCAAGGCTTGCAAAGCATGAGTCTTTTAGGACTAATTTAAGGAGGGGACTTACATTGAGCGAGAAAGTTGAGCACGCGGATCGCTGTGTGCTTGGGCGTTGCAGTGAAGGAAATTCCACTGTCCACTGTAGCCGAACCCGCCGGATGCGTTAAAAACTCCGTCGTAAACTTCCGTATTGACCCTTGGGCAGAAATTCATGATAGATCAAGTCCTTGCTGTCTAAAAAAGGAGATCAACATCGTCTTGTATTTTGTCTGCCAAACTGGAAGGCGGAAAAGACGATGAGCACCATGCCATTGACTACCGTTTGGTCTTTGGATCGTAGTGTTCTCATCACCTGTAATGATGGTTGCAAAAAACTGCGGATTTCGCTCAGACATGTCGATGAAATTTCCAGGTGTTTCCATCCGAGTTTGCTTCTGTTAGGGTATACGGTACAAATCGGGCACAAATCTTCCGCTTTTCTAAATGTTCGTGAACAGTAGTGCTTACACTGTCTTTGCTCATCCTCAACTCTTCTGCTGTCATTCTCAATTCAGCCGCCCATCATCCGCAAGGTGAATCTGAACGCGGCTCATCCTCGACATCTTCCTTTCCGTCTCTAAAGCGTTTAAGCCACTCAAACACACACTCACTGCTTCAAAACCGTACATTTCCACTAACATTGCATGAATCTCCATCGTCGTGTTTCCTAATTTGAAGCAAAAATTAATGTTAACACTTTGCAATGACAAGAGTTCCCGTATTTACTCCATTAGCTTAATCGCAGTGTACACCACTGCTTCACTTTGGTGATTTGTGCAATAGGAGGCGCTTATTGACATGTCTGTCAATGCGTATGGGCGAACGCCTCATCCTACCCAGCGCGGTTTTTAATATATGGGACCTTTCACCGAACGTTTCAGCCACACCTTGTATATACACTTGTGCTCAAAAAACAAGCAACAAACGCTGAAAGAAAAGGTACGAATTTAGAAAAAGGAATTAAAACATACAATTTACCTATGAGATAGACGTTACACCCTTAAATGTAAATAGGCAACTAAAATTTGCAAAAAAATGCAATCCCGTTCTCACACCACAAAACTTTAAAAAGGGACCTGCAGAACTTATGCGTCAGTTCGCAACCAGCATAGTTCCGTATAATCTGAAATAACCCAAAGCCGAAAGCATTAAGCGAAGGCACCATTTGCACGATGAAATGCGTTGGAGGCCTGTTGGAGCTGATGCAAGACAATCCGCTGTTGCGAAAGAGCTGAATATGCATCATGGTGTTATTAGTAGACTAGAGAATCGTTACCAAAAGGATAAAAATCCCTGTAGAAGACGTGGCTTTGAACGCCGGAGAGATTACCACAACGGGAGACGGTCGCATCCTGTTGCTATGTGTCAGACGCCGTAGATCACTAACAGCACAATAGCTGGCGTCGTATCTCTCTGCTGCTGCAAGATAGCCCATATCATGCGAAACTGTGTGGCGTCGACTGCATGAAAGTGAAGTATTAGCCTGACGACCTGTCGTTTGTGTTCCTTTGTCCCCATCGCATGTCACAGCGCAATTCAGTTGGGCCCGTGCACAGCGTAGGTGGTTACCAAAACAGTGGGGTCACGTACTCTTTACGAATGAGTTTCGATTTAACATCTAGAACGATTCCCAGCCAGAGACACGGTATCGGGCGCCATATATCGTCGAAAGAGACAATTACAGAGGAGTAAGAGGCGTATGTGTATGGGCTGGGATAGCAACGAACGGCCGCACCGAACTCTACGTGATTCCTGGTGGTTCTATCACAGTCGTCTGATATCGTGACGAAATTCTACACCCTCTTGTGCATCCTTTTAGCGCTGCAATGGGTACTGACGTGATATTTATGCACGATAACGCCCGCTCGCATAGAGTTCGAGTGGTGCGAAGTTATCGGGAGGGTGGAAAACCATGTCACATCTGCCTTGGTGTGCTAGATCACTGGTCCTGGATCACTGGCCCAGTGTGGACGTACAGCACATCAATGGGTCGCAGTGCCAGATACCTTCCAGAGCACCGATGTGCATTACTGCAGAAATTGGGTCTACAGACCCAACAAGTGATTAACAATAATGTTGCCAGCTTGCCTCGCCGTTGTTAAACATGTATTTCAGATAGAGTGTATCATACTGATTATTAGCGTGATGGTTGTGTTGCATATTGTTCCGACCCATTTGGTTTTCGCGGTGTGATGGTCGCAATATATGGGTTTTTGTATGTCTTTGCTTTATTGTTTGCTGTGTGCTCTGGCATTGCCACACCACCTCCTGGGTCAATATCATGCATATCCATTAAATAGTTCTTGTTTTATTCCCTGTTCGCCTTTGTGGCTTATTTTTTGAGTAGGAAGCTATATACATACATATAATATCTATTAGTTTGAATTCGCAAGCCAAACATAATACACAAGCGCATGTGTGGTATATCCGTGTAGAGTTAGGACTTAGGGAATCAGTATCTAGACGAGCAATTTGCGAATTGCGGCAGTGGAAACCGTCATTAGAATAAGCCGTATCCCAAACGCTCAATGGATCCTGCGGTGGAATAGAGATCTGAAGACTAGTGGGCAAGAGTATATGTTACTGGCAACAATAACTTAACTCTTACATGGCCTAGACTGTTTCTAATGGCGCAACATCGACTCTGCTTCATAAATATTGTGACTCAATTTGATGTGTTGTCGTTATTTATCCTCGAGTTCTTAATGAGGGCAAGCCCGTGAAAACTTAAGATATAAAATAAGAAACTGATGTAATAGTAACTAGAAACAACCAACCGAAGCTGCACAGAATTAACTAACAGAGTTGGCCCTTATTTAAGATCACCGGCATATAGTAGCAAGCACGTAACACAGTACAGCCGAATAACACTAAAATTAGACCATCAAGCAACAACGCGGCCGGAAGATTTCTATTTTCCAGAGTATTTCTATTTTTATTATTTATTCGAATGTTATTGCATTAATTTAATCTTATAAATAGTTAGTCATTAGAATAATCGAAACTTTTTAATGCACGCACGTCAGAAAGAAATCATTGAAAACTTATTTTGCATATTAACGCAAAGTTTGCCAATAGTTTACCAACTTAAATTATTAATTTCATTTTAATTAGTGTTATTGGAATTAAATTATTTGTTTACCTTATTAGGTGTTGTCCTTTCTTTTTTTATAATATGACTCTTTTTTTTTTTCGTCGGCAGATGCTAGATATTATTTTGTGTTACCAACTGTGACAGTTGAACTGTCAGTCGGTAACCTTAGTTTGACCTTTAGAGTGGATCCCCTTACGCAGCTGCTCCAGTCTGTCTATCTGTCTCCCTCTATTAACTCCGAGTGTATGAAAGGGGTGAATGTTTCTTTCTTCTTGTTCACATTTTAACTTCTTTATTTCTTTTAAATATAACATTCTTATTTTCCTTGTCATTTAAATTGCTGGTCTTTAGTTCAACGTAAACATATCTCTTTATTTTGAAGCAGGAGGTGTGAAATGAAAAGGTATATTCTTTTAATCATATGTAAATAATCAAATAATATTTTAAAATCTAAACAGCATTAATGAATAATCTGTTTTTAAATCGAATTTAAATCTGAATCATCCGTTTCTAAAAGCCATTACAGTAAAAACGAAGATTTAATCGTATGCAATGCTGACATGATAAACTCTCTCAAACTTCACTATCACGATTAAGTACCTATCAAATAACTACTAACTTAATCTTATGTTTTGAAAAGTATTACTAACAAATACGCATTTATTTATCAAACTGATATTAGGTAATTTTGCCATTGATTGATCCAATCTAAGAATTATATTTATAGATTCAATTACTATTGAATCTATAAATATATATCCAATCTATGAATTCAGTACGATGTGCCTTACTCAAGCGCGCAGTTGAAGGAAGAGCCATTCATCTCGAATCTCTAAATCTCTCAAAGAATATTATAAGTATCTCGAAAGTATTACTAATCAATTAGTTAAGTATAATAGTGTTTACTAATAAATTAGTTTAGTAAAGTTTATAAGTATTACGAAAGTGTTACTAATAAATTAGTTTAGTATTACTAATAAATTAGTTTAGTATAGTTTATAAGTATTACGAAAGTGTTACTAATAAATTAGTACGAAAGTATTACTAATAAATTAGTAATTACTTTGATTAATCAAAACGAATTCGGAAATGAATTTAAAAGGGATTCAGAAGAGATTTTTTTTCATGACGTCTGTACGTACGTATATGTGTATCTTGTATAGCTCAAAAACGAGTAGCCTCAGAACGTTTAAATTTTCTATATTTCTGTGAAAGACCGAAATATGGAGAATGTCGACTTTCACCGGTGAATGTCAACATTCACATAGTCGCTTGGTGTATGTCCGAAATATTTTCCAAATACTCTTATTTCTGACTTACACCGGTGAATGTCGACATTCACCATGTACTAATGGTGAATGTTGAATATATGAGAATATTATATTTTCTTCTCGGTAATTCAGTCGCGAAAAAACACAATTACTTAAAACACACAATACATTCAAAAGGAGAAAGGAAAATAATAGAAGTTAAAAAACTTACTTAATTATACAGTACGCAGTAAGTGAGAAAATAATAGTAATAAAAACTTACTAAATTATGTGATTCAAATCTGATTCATTGAAACAACTTAAACTATTATGTGAGACTTTGAATTGCTCGAGAGGCCCTTGCTTTTACAACTGCATTTATGGGAAACAGCCAGTCGCCTCTCTTTTCGACCTACACCAGAGCATATCTGTGATGGTCGACATACACCGGTGAGGGTCCGAATGTACAAGAATGCAATGTTATATTCGATCTTTCACCGACGTATTTGGTGAAAGTCGACATTCTCCGGTGAAAGTCGACATTCTCCAATTGCGGTCTTTCTCAGTAACATATATATATATATATACCCACTCTGTTACTGGGATCGGTGAGCTCATTTTTTTATTCGTATATCTTGGTAAAATTGCTCATATTTTTCTTTCTTTTTGCTTTAAATGTGATTGAATTATGTTGTTCTTATGCTCCGGTTACGGTTTTTATGCCTTTAATTAATTCGAATGAAATAGTTGTACAATTATCAGCATATGCTCCGGTTACGGTTTTTATGCCTTTAATTAATTCGAATGAAATAGTTGTACAATTATCAGCAATTTAAAAGTTGTTTAAATGCGACTAAGCCTAACGGAACAGTCATATTTTTACATTTGTAACTTAACAGAATAGTGAATTACGTCAGTTTCTGCACCTTCAGTGTCTTTTTGCCGAGTGGGATCAGAAGTAAACCTCCAGTTTTGTGCAGCGGAAAATCTGTCTTCCTTCCCCCTGGCCGAATGGCTTGTTTTTGCGTAGAAACTCTTCATTTGAATTATAAAAATTGTTCTGTTTTTAACTGTGCTTTATGTTTTACGTTTTTCTATATTTTACAGTTTTATACAATTAATGAAGATGTTTTGAGTTTCTATGTATTTTTTCCTTGTCGCGAAGTGAGAACTGAATTAATTGAACAAGAAATGTATCTGTAATGAAATTCGAGGAAATAAGTTTAAATGAAATGCAGCAAAACAAAAAAAATAGGCCGTACAAGGCCTATTAAATCCATCAGATTTTTTTAATAATTAAAAAAGTACTTTTTCGTATTGTATTTCACGCAAATATGTAAAAGAAATTTGACTGTTAGCAATTTAAATAAAGGAAACCTTACTTTAGGTAATTACTCAATATCTTTGAGAATGCTTTTAAGTAGTTGAAATAATTTATTAAAATGTAGTGATACAGTCTTTGTGCAGGGATTAAAATGCACGACCTGAAGAAAGACTGCCTAAATTAAAATTAAAAGTTTTCAGAACTATTGGATAATAAATATCATGGCGCTACAAAATAGAACGAATTAAAAAACTTCGTTGGCTGTGACGTTCTGCGAAAATGAAACCTAAGCATTTATTCGGGTTTTCTCTTTCAACAACATCTGGTGATTTTCCGGAAAACACAGTTTCCGAGAAGCAACATTTCGATAATTTTCTAGAAACTGAGACGTTTTAATTGTGTTTACTGCACAGCTATAAAACTTGGTGTCGTTTGTCTAAAAATTATGCTTGGATTTTTCCTTGAAAGTTCAAGAACTGCAAGAAGTAAGCAGAGGAAAAGGATTCATTTAGTACATTGCATCTGCAGTTCCGACTTTGTTTGGGAAGCCGTTTCCTTGTTGTTTATGGAATTATTATAGTATCTGTCATTAGAAAAGATTATAAGATATTCTCCCTCCTTGCAGCATGCCTTCGGGGTGTAACGGTAGCACATACGGCGCGTATTCGACAGATCCAGGTTCGAATCACGTTGAGGGCATTGCACATTTTCACGTCTCTAGGTTAAAAAAAAACCTAACGACTCTACAAGGTAATAAATAAAGCGCAATCGAGATATGTTAAGTATATGCTGAAATTCATACGTGAGCGTGTGCTTTTTAATAATATATCCTGTAAGTCATTTATTTTTCTATTAACGTATCAAGTTATTTAAATTCACAGTTACATCTTTCCTTTTATTTTGCATTCAGTTTTTAGTAAAATCTGTTGATTTGTGATAGCTTACCTGCAACAGAGTTCTTTGAATGCTAGAATACTAAAGAACTATGTAGCGATTATTCGCTGAGTTCTTCTACGTAAGTAACAACTCCAAAGAAGGGTTAAAATATTATTTTATTCTAACTCAAAAATGTATTCACTAATAATTGACCACTGTGTTAGCTATAATCTTATCCACTGTGTTAGCGTAGTTTGACTCTCGTATTGCTTTCCAGTAATTTTGAGAAGCAGAAAGTTCCAAAAATATCTCGGCGGCCGGTTGAAAACTATATAAGGCCGGAGAGAGAGCATCTGCTCTCAGTTAATTAGTTGTTATTGTTGCTGCGACATGTTTTTTCAGCGTGAACTGAGATGTTATCTCCCGGCTAACTTTCTATTTAGATGCGCTTTGCATTGCGTTGTGTTTAACACTCTTAGTAGTTCGAAGTGTAAATACTGGTTATACTGTGAACTCCTGTACGAGTATTTCTTTGGAAAATTCCAGAACTCTAAAGTGTTCATTTTGATAAAATAAATTTTATTTACCTGTCATTGGACCTGTGTGCGTTCAATCTATTACAAACCCGTACTTAGGCAATAAGCATGTGCAAAAAGAATATCTTGTATTTTTTATGAACAAAAAGAAATTTAAAATAATATACAGTTTCATTCCTGATGCATGTGGAAAGAAAAACTTGTTCGGTGACAAACATTAAAACTTGTTCGGTAATTAATTAATTGCTGAACTAATAACTAAGTCATTAAGAGTTTTTTTTTTTTTTTTTGTTCTAAGTCCAAAGGGGCTTTGTTTCTGAAGGACTATGTTTTTGTTTTGCGATTTTGCGTCGGAAACATTAAAAGTCTGAATCACTTTTCAAACTTCTGCCACCAAATTTTGCAGCAGTGTATTATATTAAACTAAGTAATGAAGAACCTGCATAAATGTATGTATATTTCTCAAAATGTGATAAAACAACGGTAATAACGTACGTTTCCACCCGAATATGCTCATCTGGAAGCCCGAATGTGGAATCTAGAATTTGTTTTATTATTATGTATTTCATATTTTGTAAAACGAATTTTTGATGAACAAACTGAAACGATTTAAAAGCGAGCAATAGCAACACTCTATGGGGGCAAAAAAACTTTTTATCTAAAACGCGCGGAACTGTGTATCGGAAATTCTAAAGATATACTCATTTTACAATTACTTTGCGATATTGCTGTTGAGCTGAATTTTATGGTTTAAGTGCGAAGAACATGATATTTAATAAATAAATGCAACACACAAAACGTTAGAAAACGCCCCTTTGGACATAATTTAAAATCTGAAAACTTTCAGAAATATATATATATGGGTGTGTGTGTGTGTAATAATAAAATTCCATAGTCACAAATACACTTAAAACCCTAACTTAAATTTCGTTTTTTATTTTTATTTTTTCTCCAGTCACAATTCTAAATGCATGCTCTTTTCATTTTTAATGGCGACGATCTCTTATTCGAAAGTACGTGGAATTAAATCCACAGCCCCGTAGTTAAGTTGATTTTCCCGCCTTTTCTGCACCTACAGTTATTGAATATTCTGGAAATATTTAAAGCGAACTGGATTGGCTGACGAGGCTGACGTCATTTCTTGAAAGCTCCGCCTTTCCAGAGATTATAAAAGGACTCGCAAAGGAATATCGGGGGCTCGCCTTCCTGTAAGACTTTGCCACATAGACCATTATTACGCCTAAGGGCGCGGTGCTAAGCACCTCTGATTTATCTAAACAAAAGTGAGCGGCCTCCGGCCTTACTTGATATATAGGTTAAAACTCATTAGTAGTTGACAACTTGAACCGAAAGTACTATCTTGATCTTGATCTTGATATCGGGGGGTCTTTTCATTAATGTAAGATGGAGTAAACTTCAATACAAAAAGTTATTAATTATTCTTTTTTATTTACTCCGGGGATCTGATTTTTGTAACTGCTGTTTTTCATGGAAATTAATAAATGGATCCTGTTTTTTCTTTAAACTTATCGTCTGATACGTTGAGCTACGACTACATTTGGTACATCACAAATATATATATATATATATATATATTTAGTATATGCACGACTTTTTGAATGAAATCATTCAGCATTAGTTGTTTTGTGAACATGAGCACAATTCCTTCTGGGACGGGTTACTTTGACTTTGCATACCTGTAGATCATCCTCCAAAAGATAAACTAATGCTTCAAATTAATCTTTAATATAAATGTTCCTTATGTGCTCTATTATAATCGGTTACTTATCTCAGATTTTTATCAACTCGGAACTTATAGAAATTGGCACGAAAAATTCACAGACATACGATGTTTTTTAAGTTATAATTTAAAAAATTATTTGTTGAAAAGTCGGATAGTTATGTCCATTCCTTTTGCTGAATTCACGCTATCTTTTACAGTGTTTTCACATTTAGGAAAAAAAAAATTCTGATGTGGACACCCATGACTTCCTTGTACGGCTTATTAAATTACATACATTTTTTGCTGAATTTCATTTAAAGTTATTTCCTGGAATGTCAGTATAGGTATATTCTCATCCAATTAATTCAGTTCTCACTTCGCGGCAAAAGAAAAATGCATAAAAACTCAAAACATCTTCATTAAAATTCGTAAAAGACAGAAAAACATAAAACACCAAATACAGTTTAAAACAGTTTTAACAAAAATTTTTGTAATTAAAGTTATTAGAGTGCTACGCAAAAACGAGTTATTCCGCCAACGGGCACGAAGACAGATTTTTCGATGGACAAAACTGAAAGTTTACTTTTGGTCCCGCTCTGCGAAAAGACGCTGAAGTTGGTGCAGAAACTGTCTTAAATCACTATTCTACAAAGAGTTTCAAATGTAAACAAATGGCGGCTTCGTTAGGCTTAGTGGCAATGCGTTAAATTGTTATTAAAGTTTGACATTTCCGAAGAATTTGAGAAACATGAATTTGAAGACAGCGTATATCAAGTCCTTAGTATCATTTTGTACATTCGAAAGAAGGCAAAAATATAGTCTTTACGACAATTCTCTGCATTCACAGCAGAGTCATTTTCAGGAATGTTATCACTTACACTAGGCCAGGAGTTCTCAAACTTTTGAATAATGTGAACCATCTAAACAAAACTTGAAAAACTTTAGTACTACCACTACATTTTGCAATCATTTATTCTTCAATTTCTCAATAGAAATATTAAAAATTAATATATTTTGCCATTTGCACAACCGATTGGCTATTTATATTAAATGTGCACACATAAAAAAATATTAGATGAAAAATTCGTTACCATTTTAATTATCAAAATTTAAATTATAATTCTTTAATAATAAATTTAGCGGGAAATTTGGGTGTGACTGTTTAAAAGATATCAATTTCTTTATGTCTATTCTTATTATACTTAGTTTTAACCGTAAATTAGGATCCACTTTTAATTTTGTTCTGTATTTATTTGCCAACTATAACATGGAACAAACTTTTTGTGGGCGCATATAGGTTCTGCAAAAAGGCAATAAAAATATCATAGTTTTATTTGAAATGCTTGTAAATTCTTTTTTACGATTCAGCCAAAAGTTAAAGTGTGTGTTATTTTTGAAATCTCCAGTTAGACAAGTGACAAGTGAGGGTGGACGTGGGCACTGTCCCTTTATCGTAACGGTTAATCAGTACAGCACCACGTCCACCCTTATCTACAGTTGGCTTGAGTAGAGCCACACAGGAGTCTCGCACCGGGCGCTCAGACTCAGCGCCGGATTCATCCGGAGGGCAGTTTTACCGACCAAAGCACCCCCCGGGATTCTCGTCATCCAGGGCGCACATACCTCCCATACAAGGGCAGATGAGAATTTACATAAAAGTACATTGGAGAAAAATTACATGTGTACACATTAACCTCGAGTGCTATTGGGTGGCTCATGAATGCCTCTGACATGCGTTATGCCATAAGACTAATATGTTTACATATGTGGTACATTTACATTAAGTACGCAATACATGAACAGGACTGAACTTATACATATTATCGTATATTAACAGTGCTCAACACATGCAATATGTAATATTAGAATCACAGAGGCAATATATATATAATTCGACACATGAGTATAATAAGAAATTCTGTAACGTACTCATACGAGTCCGTATCATTCCCGCTGCGTGTGTAGGCGCTGGATTACATACTGATATATGCTCCATTGGTTTGCATTTGACTTTGCATACGATTGTATAGTTATTACACTACTGCATTACATTTTCGAATATGAAGCCTATACGGCATAACATATATGCGCTAAATACAGTACATATTTACATTACATAACATGACACTAAGTGTGCAGGGACTGTACGAGAGATACATGTAAATGCATATTCTTGACATTATTTTGCTTACATAGTATACATGCAGTAGCATACCTGAGTGTATACCCATGCAATAGCATACCTGAGTATACATGCTATAGCCATATATACCATGTAGGCCCATACAGTTACGAGACATTTACTTCAATCTTCAGTTAGAGTTCGATTATAGGAAATTACGATCAGTTGTTCGTTTTCTTCAAGAGTTTTTTTTTTTTTAATTTAATAGCTAAAAATACTTTTCTTTACTCACCAGCTCTTTTTCTCTTGTGTTCTACCGGCTGAGAATCGCTGCGGTAGGCACCAGGAGCAAACGACTTACTTGTTGCAAAAGTTGTTTCTGTAAAAACTTGCCAAAGAAATCATTTGACAGACATTGAAGAATAAAAGTTATGGAATGTCCTCCGTTCTGGTGCACCTCATGCTTTCTGAAAGGAGGACAGTAAGTAATGATGTTTCAGGATCGATTGCCACAGACTCAACAGTCGGCGATATTGGGTCCCATTTCCGGCGGTTCTGGAAATTCTATTTCCACCCTACGGCCTTCAGAATAACGTCGTGAGACACTAACTTAAAAGCTAGCTCTCAAAGTAGAGTAGCATTTGGAATTCAGCGCACTCATGCTACTACTAGCAAAATCTATAAAATAAGGAAATGTATTTACCAGAAGAATTCCGGAATAAATATTAGAAATGAAACGGAAACTTGTAAACGGTAGGCATAACAATCGATTTTAGAAATATCATGGAAAAACTGTGTAGTAATGATAAAAGATTTGAAATGAATAATAACATAATATACAAGCAGAATAAAATGAAACAATAATGAGCGTAAAAAATCTCATATGTACGGAATATTACATTATATACTTTTTTGCTGCAATTCTTTTAAACTTATTTCATCGAATTTCATTAAGGATAGATTTCTCATTCAATTAACTCAGTTCCCGCTTCGCGGCAAGGTTAAAATTCATAAAACCTCAAAACACCTTTGTTAAAAATTGAAAAATATAGAAAAATATAAAAGACCAAGCACAGTTAAAACAATTAAAAAGCAATTTTTACAATTAAAATTAGAATTTGTAAGCAAAAAACAAGGAATTGTACCAGTGGGCAAGAAGGCAGATTTCTCGGTGCACAAAACTGAAAATTTCCTTTTCGTCCCATTCAGCAAAAAGACACTGAAGGTGAAGAAACTGACTTAATTCACTATTTTGCTAAGTTTCAAATGTAAACAAATATGGCTTCTATGGTAAAAAAAATCTGATCTGTACACCACATGACTTCCTTGTGCGGAATATTAAATTATACGCATTTTTCCTGCATTTCATTTAAACTTATTTCCTCATATTTCATTAGATATATATTTTCATTCAATTAATTCAGTTCTCAGTTCGCGACAAGGCAAATATACATAAAACCTCAAAATATTTTTATTACAAATTTTAAAATATAAAACATAAATGCAGTTAAATGAATTTAAAGAACATCTTTTACAATTAAAATTAGTTTCTACGCAAAAACAAGCAATTCGGCCAGCGAGCAAGAAGACAGATTTTTCGGGGCACAAAACTGAAAGTTTACTTTTGGTCTCACTCGGCAAAAAGGCACTGAAGGCGTAGAAAATGACTTAATTTGTTGTGAACGCTGTGCTGAATCAATACATGGAATAATTTAATCACTTAAATGATAATTCCAGAATCAATTGAGCAGGATTTAATTCGGAATAATAAAAGAAGACATTACTTTGTTGTTGCGAAGCTTAGTTTCTCTAGATTGGCAACAAATCCACTAATCTGCTAAGTCTCAAATGTAAGCAAATATGGCTGCTATGGCAAAAAAAAATTAGGTTTAGCCGCACTTAAGAAACTTTTAAATTGTTGATATACTTACAACTGTAACGTGCAGGTTAACTAAAGGCATAAAAACATTAACCGGAAGATAAGCCGAGTAACAGAGTGGATATATATATAGGTATATTTATATACTTTGGGCGACAGATTGCAATTAAAATAGAATGTGCACATCAACAGGTTATAGCAGTCTTATGTACAAAATTTCAGGGTTCTGAGTCTACTCGTTTTTGAGTTATGCTACATACATACACGCGTAGATACGTACGTAGGTACAGACGCCACGAAAAATGTCTTCTGAATCAATTTTAAAACAGCTTTATAATTCGTTTGGGAAAAAAGAGTCCTTTATTCTGTCCTTACGTTCAGATGTCAAGCAAAAACGTCGTTAAATTGCACTCAATAGCAGTCAAAATGGATATTATCGTTGAAATATGATACCCGGTTTTTTTCGTTATTACAGGACTTCTTGCAAGGAAGTAAAAATGTACTCTCTGTTCATTTTCTGTTGAAAACTTCCTGTATATTCCTCTTGGTGTGAGCGATTGCAACCAAAATGCGAGGTGCACATATACATATTATAGAAGTCCTATATACAAAATTTCAGCAATCTGAGGCTAGTCCTTTTTGAGTTATGCGAGATGCATACATACATACGTACGTACGCACAGACGCGACGAGAAAATCTCTTCAGAATCCATTTTAAATCAGTTTTATAATTTTATTGGAGAAAAAGAGTCCTGTATTCTGTCCTTACGTACAGATGTCAGGCAAAAACATCGTTAAATCGTATTCGATAGCGGTCAAAATGGAAATTTCCGTTGGAATATGTCACCAGAAATTTTTCGCGATTACAATGCTTCCTTTTAGTTCGTACAAGGAAGTAATTAGGCTTAGCCGCACTTAAACAGCTTTTAAATTGTTGATAATTCTACAGTTATTGCATGCAGGTTAACTAAAGTTATAGAAACCTTAACCGGATGATAAGAGTAACATAATTCAATCATTTTTTAAAGCATAAAATGCGCAATTTACCAACATATAAGAAAAAAAAAAGAGCTGAACTGACCGAGCCGAGTATAATATATAGATATAGATATAGATATACATTTATTTATATATTTTTGGTGCGACCAATTGCAACCAAAATAGGAGGTGCACAGCTACATGTTATAGTAGTCTTGTATACATTTCAACGTTCTCAGAGTACTCGTTTTTGAGTTATGCGAGATACGTACATACATACTCACGTACGTACGGACATCACGAAAAAATCTCTTCTGAATCCATTTTAAATCGGTTTTGTATTTCATTTGAGGGAAAAAAGTCCTTTATTCTGTCCTTACGTAGAGGTGTCACGCAAAAATATCATTAAATTGCATTCGATAGCCGTAAGAATGGATATTTTCGTTGAAATATGATACCTGGAATTTTTCATGATTACAATACTTCGTTTACTTCGTACAAGGAAGTAAAAAAGTGCAAGAAATAAAAATAATGGACTGAAATTAAAATAAATAAAAAAATAAATCACGATTAAATCAAAACCTCTGAAATGTTTCTATATTATGCATTAATTAACCTGATATACGTGTGTATTTATAATATATTATACAGAATAGTAAGAAAGTTAGAGCCAAAACCAAAAACACATGAAAGTAATGAAGTTTAAACCCAGTGAAATCCGTAAATCTCCCACTAAAACATGTAAAAAGACCATCAACTCGGTGTTTTTAAACCAGAAGAAAACACGAAACCAACAGAAATACATAAAAATACATATAAAAAAATGTTAATACAACTGAAATCTGATTTTTTTCAAGACAGGCTTTGTTTAAATATTTTTAGCCCAAAGGGATATTAGGTCAAATGCTGTCGAAACGCGCGTGTGTTTGTGTAAATGTAAAAAACGCCCCTTCGGGCGTAATATAAAACTGAAAACTTTTAGATCCCCCCTTTCATGCTCAGTAGGATTTTTAATTTAGTAATCTGTACTTTAATTATCTAAAGGTATTTTACAGTAACAAAATGCTAAAATGTTATATAATTACATTTTTAGCATAGTGAATATAAAGTAGAAAATTTCATGTTTTGCGTTCTTTTCGTTATGCAATCTGATGCCACTTTTGACTTGAATCGATCACATGTGTATCGATGTAATTTTTTTAAAAAGATGTCTTTGTTATGATATGATCCAATATATTAGATCAACGAATGCTTAAAAGGACAGCAAGTGGAATTGTATGGAACAACAAATGAAATAAATAGCTATGTGAGCAATGTATCTGTAATAAAATAACCTATGTAATATATTTGTTTTCCGTTTTGTGGTTTTCTTCTGAAGTTTTTGAAAAACGAACGAAAAATTTAATGGAAATATGAATTTCCAAATAATGTTGAATATGATTATTGGATGCACGTGGGAAGTTACGTAGGTGACACCTTCGTTATTGGGTATTATGATTATTATTCGAACGATAAGCTAGGTTTGCTTATTAGGCTGTGAATTAAAGTGTTGTTTTGCAGCGAGTCGTCAAAATGAAACGTGGACTTTGCACAGTTAAAAATCATTTGTCTTTATGAACTCAACACTGTTTATAAAGAAACTGTTTTGTGTTATTATTAACACAGGGTTTAGACATGTAATTCGCAAGCTCATCGTTCGTTATAGGTTAGTGGAGTTTGCTACAAATGACGCATCGTAGAAGATGCACCTTGTGAACATCAACAACAATGCTTTTAAGACGATCTTTGGAAACCGACTGTCAAAGCTGGCCGCAATTATAGTTGAGAAATTTATTGTCTACCATTCTATTGTGCTTCAGGTTCTGGTTGCGATAGACAAGGTAAAGCTGGACACGTGAGTGCCCGTGATCTCACTCCCATGAAGAGGGCGTGTCCAATAGAGTTAAGCATCTCCCTGATGCTGGGAAACAATATTGAAGGGTCTTGCATCGGATTGTTGCCAGTGGGGAAAAGTGAATGTGGTTTGACAATGAAATTTCTCAAATCTACTTAGTGGCTGAATGCGAAAGATCGTCCAGTGTTTCGTTAATGAGCTACTTCTCAACCCAAATCTATAACTCTCCACTCGTTTGCAAAGCTCCCTGTAACCCTTCAGAAAATGTCCGTGCTTGTGTGTTTAGTAGTACGTCAGTTGTATCATTCTCCTTGTCTTTCTCAGGCAAGGAAAAATTATCGATTTGGACCTCTATTAACCAAGATTGCGAGATATAAGCCTTTATTTAAGCACTCGTAAACAGACATGGCGTGCTTGTATCACACACATCACAACGCTTATCTGCTTCTTTCACAAAAGAACACAGAGAACGTAACACCACTCGGACTACGAAACCCTTTATCTCCCAGCTGTATTCATCAGAACTGTTTCCAACCAGATTTTCACATTTTGCGTCATGTGAACACAACTTTCCTTTCGATTGCAGGTTTCAGTATCACAGGAATGATTTGGAAAGGGGTTTAAGAACTTTTGGAGTATGGGATCCAGCTTTGCAAAAGATAAACGGAAATGTCTGGATGCTGAGAGTGACTACTTAGATTAGCATCTTTTTTTGTTTTGTTATACTTTGCGGGGGTAAAAATGGCGAGCACTTGTCTGCCATTTCAGATGCACCATCCTAGTGTATTAGAGGGCATATTGGACTTAATAATTAAGCCAGATATGTAAAAGTCTGTTATAAAAATTTAGGGTTTTTTTTCCCAAAGAACGCCGTCTTCGTGATATATTTTTTAAAGAAATTGGTTCTTAGGCCTCATCCTTCCTCGGCTCAGGCGAACGCGGTTTACGGATGGGAGCTGGCGTTTTATACTACCCCGGAACAAGTGCAATATACGACTTTCGAATAAATTTCGTAAAAAAAATAGTTCTGCAGAATTAATCACATGGAACACAGATAAGCAATATATAGCGAAAGCTCAGATGGAAACTAAGTGCCATATGAAGACCACATCATGAGTCCGACATATATGCTTATAACATAAATATGAATTTCTGAGATTTTAAACTAACAGTGAATTGCCGAGTTCCTAATGAACCAGCGACAACCCACCTCTTGTCTAAAGCATAGTATTTTGAAGTATTTGAAATTTTTGCGTCGATGTTTTGCAAGCATAACCCCAAACAGGACAGGCATAGGTAAGAATGGGACGCAGCATGGTCTTGTAAATGAATATAATACTGTCAGTAGAAAAAACGCTGTTCCGTGCAATTGAGGGGGCGAGTATACATACATTCACTCACTTGGAACTTGATTAGAAGCTGGGTAATGTTGGGGGACCATGTAAGCCAGTGATTTAAAGTAACACCAAGATTAGTCCACCTGCTTAGTCCAAGGAATAACATACATATAAATATAGATGTATAAATATAGATACTTGCGTCAATGTTTCTCTTCTTCGTAAACAATATAGCATCAAACTTGTTAACGTTGATTTTTACTTTTTATGCCTGCAGCCAGGACTCAAGTGCATGTATGTAATTTTGTAATGATTGAATGACTCCATGAGATGCGTTTCGATCCGGTGATCGAGTGGCCTCTCCATGCGGTGAACTGTTTGTGGCTGAAGAGAATTATCTACGATGCGAACCCCGTGCGGTCTAGCGTTGTCGTCCTGTAGCAGGAAATGATCACCTATTGCCTCAGCATAAGAGCGCAAAGAAGCATCAAGGATGCTATCTCTATTAAGCCTGAGCATTCATGGTTCCACTTGGAAAGACAGAGAGTTCTATGCTCTAACCTAAAGACATACCACCCCAAACAGATACTGTGTCCTCCGTATACATATCCTTAACGGATGTTTGATGAATGATAACGGGTTCCAAGTTCTTTCCAAATGAAAGAACGCCTAGTATCGCTTTCTAGACTAAACCTGGACTCATCCGTAAAGAGAACAGCCCTCCATTGATCAGCTGTCCAGTGGACATGTTGACGTGCCCGCCTCAAACGTTCCGTTCCATAACGTGACCTGAGCGGCACAATAATGGCTGGTCGCCACGCTAACAGATCTCCTTCGTAAAGCCTTCTACCCGTGGTTGACGTTGACACCAACCTTCCAGTGGCTGCAGCAAGAAAAGATCTGAGTTGAGTTGAGGTTCTATTCTTTTGCGTGCACAACAACAAATATCGGTCATCGGCGTTTGTCGTACTCATTGGCCGGTCCTTGGATGCCGAATCTGTGATTAGGAATTGTTTCCAAAATCTATGAACCACAGGACGACTCACGTTTAGCCATCTGGCCACTTCTGTATGCCTTTGTCCTGTCTTTAGTTTCCCAATAGGCCTCCATCACAGTTCTTCGGGTAAATGATGACTTTAGGTCAATGTTACAAATTGGCCAACCCAGATTTCTTATCTCAGTATCACAACGACATTTGCAGGCTTGATCTTTAACAACTCTGCGAGGAGCAATTTTATTCTCCTCGTAGATGACGTATTTCTATCGCAATGCCACTAATTTGCGTATTGCAGTTTTACTCAGCAATTCTTATTTGAGAACAAATTCAAATTTTATGTCGATTGACTTATTTTTGAAAGAGATATTTTTGGGATTTTTCCTTAATTTTTTGGAAATCAGTGTGGTATACGGTGGATTTATAATCTCGATAAATTTGGCAGTTTTTGTAAATTATTATTTACCGAGATAAAGAAAAAAGAATCATATCGTTTCAGTTTTTAAATCGGATTACTGGTTTCATGATTACTGTGCTACAACGTTGAAAATATTCTTTTCCTTTTTCAGTATATTACTTGTTATAAGCGTCGATGTTTTGGGGCAGTGTTTGTGTATATATGTATATATTGTAAGGTTTATCCCAATTTTATTAACAGTTATTTTAAGTTTATGCATCTTTCCTATCTTCCTAGTTTCAGCTAACAATTTCCAACCAGAATGTAATTTCAGAAACCCAGTGAATGCAAATGAGTAAAGAGTAGTATTTAAGTCGATTTTTCACCGACTTCGTTAGAGAGAGCCTGAGTTTCTGACTAGCACGCGTTTGCCTTTTGGCTCTTTTAGCTATTGCTGCGCTCGGCCGTACTTTAGGCCCTTGTTTGACTTCGCCGACTTAATTAAGATTTAGAGGCCAACTACTTAGAAACTTGATAGCTTCGGCTATATCTTCAGTCAGCTTTAGTTAAGCTTAGTTAAGTTTAATTTCATAATTATTTGAATTCAAGCCCAAGTGAACGCTTTCCTGTACTTTCCGAGTTAGGAACTGATTGTATTTATTCTGAGAAATTAAGGGCAGTTAACCCTTCTTAAATCTTACGTATTGGTTCACACACTTAAGCGATTATTCGCTTGTTAGGTTTGTGGAGTTCAATACACCTATTATGCCGCTTTATTACAACGAGCTTTCTTCCAGTTTTACGAGTATTACGCGTATATATAAAATACGGAGATTATAGTTCACCAAATGAGATCCTGTTGGAATTGATAAATGTTTCGACGTCGTGAATGTGCCGGTAGTAAGGAAGGTAGCACCGGTGAGGCATCAATTCCTTTATTCACAACATAAGAAGACACAGATACGAATTCAGTTAATACATTTTAGAAAACTTTAACAGATATCCGAGTTGGTGACACGATCAGAGACATTAAACAGGATGGCACTCGTCACCACTGAACTGAACGGATACTAAATCTTCACACCTTCGTTCGCTGGTGCAGCTTCTCAACTCTCTCTCGACGACCCACATCGATAACACTGCTGTTATATTTGCACAGGCACAGTGCTCTGTAACGTCGTTGCCATCCACAGTACATTATAATGTGTTTGAGAATGAATTTCTCTAAACCTCATATCTTCCACGGCCGACATAACCACTTTTTTTTCCTTCTTCAAAATTCAGTCTTATAATGAATTTTATTACTTGGGGTGATTCAAAACTCTCTGTATAAATAAATATCAGTGGAAGGCAAGAAACGATAAAACTTCTCTCTTTTGTCGATAAAATTAGGTTCATTCACTTCTCCTTTGATGCTAGAGGGCGCAGTTTGGTGGCTTACGTAAATGCTCATTTTCCACTTTCGTCTTTGGCTAGAAGGATTTTATCCGTACAGCAGGAAACGTTTGAAGAGACTCTTGCTACGTTACGCAAAAAAAAAGTTAGTGAAGCTGCAGAGCGAAAAGAAATATCTGCCGTAAGATAATAAATTGCATGTGAAGAGTTTCCTAAGAGCTTGCGTGAATAGGAACATTCCATGTAAATGTTGGGAAAGTGTAAATTTTTATAAATAAATATGTTACTGGCATTGTCTGTTTTATTTTATAAGGTATTTCTCCCGCCTTCTTCGCATGCCTTTGTGGTGTAGTGCACACTCGACGCGTAACCGAGAGGTCCGCGGTTCGATTCCCAGCGAAGGCGTTGCTCATTTTTCATATCTCCTGCTTTAAAAATGCCTAATGTCTCTGCAATTTATATACTGATATCATTACTTGTCATGAGTTGGCACTGCATATTCTCATACATTCATTAATGAGAAAAGTTTCTCATAGCTTTCCCTGTTTGCCAATAGTCTTTGTGTAGATAATTTTCCTGCGTATATCCAGGCTGAATATTTTGAATGCGACATTTTGCTTTAAATCATAATGTAATTTAAATTAATGTTAGAATAATAGTTTTACTATGATTTAAATTAATGTATTTTTATTTCATATCGTAATGTAGTTTAGTTTAAATTTTTTAATCATCGTTAGTTAAATAGTGAAATTAAATCATTTTCTCCCGCTATAATGAATTCATCGTAATAGCGTTCTGTGACAAAGGGTTTTTTAAGAGTGCCTGTAACCTATCTATACAATTAAGATCTGTGGGCATCTGTCTGTTTGTGGCCCTCCGGAACGGCAGGGAGTTGAGCTTCCAGAGGGCTGCCCCTCGGATTCCAAGAATTCGTAAAAAGCCATTTCGACGATTCTCATCTTCGAACGACTTTAATCAACCGAGGTATTAATTAACCCTCTGACCGGCCAGGGTTTTTACTGAGAAAACACAAATTTTCCAAAAATACTATGAGAAAAAATTATTTTCTTGATTTTTATGTAAAAATTCTCCTGGTATTTTATACCTGGATTTGTGTACATTTAATATATTGCCTTAGCTTCTTTGACATATTTTAATATGCACGTAACGTATATATACGTTCTTACACATATCACGAATATATTATAGGCCGTACATATACGGTCTTGCCGGTTAGATGTTTAAAAACTCTGAAAACGCCCATTTTCGCCCTTATTTTTCCGTGTGGCAACAGTGTCGCGCGCCGAAGATAAAAATCTGCTTTATTTCGAACAGTGTTGCCGCTGTTCACTTTTAAATCGTAGACTTTGTTAATAAAAATTTGTAAGTTTTACAAAATATGAAATAAAAATAACACAGCCAGACTTAAAGCATACTATATTTATAGCATATTATACATAAGATCATAATCTGACTTTGAAAATAGGCACGTGATTGCATGTGACGTCATTGTATGTCGAAAATTTTCGGTTAGGATTTTAAATAAATAGCTGATGTTGGCAACTTTTTTGTTTTAGGTTAGCGTAATTGACACGATATATTAATGTCACGTTAATTCTTTTATTGATTTTGAGAAAATGTTACATTAAATTTAAATCATGACGTCATACGTATTAACCTGAAGTGTGAAAAGTTTTTTTTCCCCGGTTTAGCAGTAAAAAAATTATTTACGAATTGGTTGTTGCTTGAAAAGAATGAACCGATTTCATTCATACCGAAATGGTTCTATGCATTTTCTTTTCATGCTACATAGAACTTATAAATTTTGTTTTGACTGCAGCCCGCTAGTTCAGTAATAATAACAATAATATCTGCTTTTTGAAAATATTAATAATTTTTGCTGACTTTTAATTTGTTGCATCCAATATTGACTGCAGTGATAATATTAACCTTTACGTGATAATTTTGCTTTGTTTTCGTGATTATCCATAGCGGACTATAAAACAGCTGTTTTGGAGCGGGAAAATACGTACAGTTATTAATGAATTACTTATATACTTGCTTATATTCTATAATCTTCACTTTTATAATCTTCACCCTCTTCTCCTATCTATATACTGCTCAGTCAGCAGCAGTTGCCACATCATTTCAGGTATTAAATTCATATTAAGAAGACGAAAATTCTAATTAGAACATTTTTCGGGATGTCTGTAATTTTTCAGGATTTGCGGAAGTTGGAGACTGAATAAATTGAAACAAAGGAGGCAAAAAAAGTATTTTTCTTCCGTAAAATAAACGTAATATTAAGGCAGTTCCTCGAATTTTAACAGCGTTCCAAAGGAAAGAAATGAGTTCTTTTTGTATCTGCCTGGAATCCTAAAATATGGATATTTCGCCTCCATCCCGAAAGAGTTGGGGCACAGTCGAGCCAGCAGTAGTGAGGGGAGCATAGAATTGATATTTGTGATAGATCCCCCCTGTATGCCCTACAGCAAATAGAAGGAGACAGCGTGTTGAAGTTGCGAAGAGCGCAGGGGAGGACGATAGATAGTCGGGGGGCAAGGAAAAAAAATGCATCTATATATACCGGAAATTCAAAGAAAAGAGAGAGGGAATATTGTGAACAGATGGGAATGGGAGGAGCCCTGGGGAGGGACCTCCTCCTTTATCACCGCTACTCTCGTTGCCATGGCAACTGTCTCTCATGGTAGCTAGGCGGAGTCTCCCTACCTCTCCCCTAGACAGCGAACTCTAGTGGATTGGAGAAAAAAACACTATAAACGAATAAATGTTAGCGAAAAATATTGGTGAAGCAAAAATGCCAATGATGTTGCAATAAATCATTTCCCCGCTAAACATGTGTCAAGAGTGCGCGTTGCCACACGCCTTACACAAAATATTTTTGCTGCGACCAAAAATAGTAAAGATAAGGGCTTTAGATTTATTTCCCCCCTATCTATTCTTTACCCGGTAAAAGAATAGTTTATCACCTTAATTATGGAGATAGATCGTTTTTCCCTAATTAAATAAGTACCTTCGCCTTTCCCTCATCAAGGCACTTTAATTTATTTTGGTGGGAAATATTTAAATTAGAGTTACTTAATTTTTGTTGGCATCTTTTCCCCCACCTTCTTCTCGGATGGAAACGTACATGTTAATTATCCAGTTGTGTTCGTAAAGATGCGATGGGAAGATTAAATCTAGCGATATATAACTTAAGTTTTCCGTAAAGTGATATGAACTGTTGTTGTTCATGTGCGCTTTTTCTTCGGTTTCGATGAAGTGTGATTTGTTTTGCTAACGGCGGTCTTTTTTTCTCATCCCCCCCTTAGAAAGTTTGGGGCTGAGGGTAGGTTCACTTTGTTAACTGTTGATTGTGTTAATGAAGCGCGTTGAATGACTGTGACGTTTTTTGAAAATATAGTGTCTTTTCAGGTCCACGGAAGCTATATGTATAAAATTTTAATAGTTATAAATTTCCTCAGGGGACTAGAGGTTTTATTTACTTCTTTGTTTATTTTGAAAAAAACTAAACGGTATAGGTATAGTGTCATCAAGGCACTATAATTTATTTTCGGAAATTAATAATCAAAAAGAACAGAAAGAATCTAAAAGCAACCCTTGGCAACTGTTGTCACCATGCGGCACAGTTGTTTAATTAATTTATTTTCCACGCGCCCTCGCGCATAGCTGATTCTCGAATTTTCTCGTTCAGAGCGTAAGATTTTTAATTTATCTTTCTTTTTAATCAGTCTGTTACTCATAAGCAAACTGAACAATTTACAAACAATTTGAGCATTTTTTAATAATTAATAATTTAAATCTTCGTTTTATTTTTCTTGATAATGTGTCTAAATTAATTAAATTAAAATGCATTTAATTTATAATGTCAAAGGGGATTATCGAATTTTGCCCCCTGCCTGCGGTCCTTGTGGAAATAATTAGCATCTATCACTAAAAGATCCGTGGTTCGAATCCCGAATTTTCCTCGATTGTTTTCCGAATCGATTTTTCTTGCTTCTTGATCTTAAAAACATCTAGTGGTGCCTTAATTAAAATGTAACAGACGACATTTCGTTATTACATGGTCGACTAGATATCGTGCCTCTCCCCAACCGCCCTTTAAATGGAATTGAATGTAAGAAATATTCTCATTGTTCCTGTGCGTGCTGTCGTAATGTAAGTAATTAGTAAGTACTTCTTGCTAACGTTAGAGGACACATAACTCGAAACTCGGCGAGGACAAAGTTCCTCCCCCCCATGTTTCCTCACTTTGAAAAACTTAATGGTCTGTTCAGTTACAAGCTGAGAAGTTTTGAAATCGTCTACAGTGTTGCTGAAATTAATGAAAGACGTTTCTAATGTCGTTTGTTATGTAACTTAAGCAGATTTATTTGTTCCTTTTTAATTTTTATGTTTTAAACGTTTTATTTTACTTTTACACATTTTTAATGATAAACGCATTGTAATCTGAATTTATCAGATTTACTTTTTTTAATGAAAGAATTTGACAAACCTCTGTTATGAATATGAAAAAGAGATTTGTTTGTCCAAGGAATATTAATTCCTGAGCAAGGTTACCTTAAATGGTTAAATGTTGAATTTATTAAATTCTGTGCCCATGCAAATTTCTGTAGACTATCGTCTATTACAAGAAAATCTTACTTTTGGAAGGTTCCACACCACTCTAAACAAGACAGTCAGATGACTTATCGTCTCGCCTTAGCTTCTAAGTTTAACAACACAAACTCATAAAAGAATTTGAAATAAATCTTTTTTATTTTCTCATCAGCTTGACGGTTACACGATCTAGTTCCAATAACAGCAAACCCAAATCTCCGCAGCTTGCGAGAATTCACAACAAATGCTAAAGTAGTAAATACGAAGTAAAACC
This sequence comes from Stegodyphus mimosarum, assembly GCA_000611955.2. NCBI lineage: Eukaryota > Metazoa > Arthropoda > Arachnida > Araneae > Eresidae > Stegodyphus > Stegodyphus mimosarum. Next base: position 591,834 of record KK113367.1, read on the forward strand.
CATCTACCAAGTCTTGGCTCAGTATTCAGTCTTTCGCGAAGCAGCTGCGGCTGGCAAAGCTAAGGCCGGTTATAAATAATTCAATAGCAGGAAGAAGTAACAGAATTACGGTCAAAGATACGTGCTGAAAACTCTCTCAGGAACTCAAGAACGTAAATACATTGTCTAAGTTATATCCCGGTGGGAGCCAACGAAAGTATAGACAAAATAATAAGAAAACATGTTGATTGACAAAAGATCCTACACTTTTAATTGAAGGAAACGAAATTATGCAAAGCAAAAAATAAAAAAGAGAAAATAAATTTATGAAAACTTCGTGTTGCAGTCTTCTCTTTCTAAGTTATCATTAAATACCATCGATAAACCGTTAAGCTTCAAATTTTTTTCAATATTTAAAGCAACTTGAAATTTAAAAAAATTATGGCTATGTAATTTTATAAAGGTTTAATATATATATGTAAAATACAAAAAATACGATAGCTTTGCTTACGCGAACAGGCAACCTCTAATTAACTTTCCACAATTTCAGGATCTTCCCCCTAGACGAGTACTTTCGAGAATACTCTTTCATGTTATACACTGACTACCAATAAGTATTTGGACACCTGTGATAGAAAAGAAAAACTAACTTTATTTAAAATCAATAGTTGGTAGAGCATCCGCGAGAGGTAATTACAGCGTGGACCCTTCAGGGCATACTTTCCACAAGTCTTTGTATGACAACTAGTGGTATTTTCTTCCACTCGGCTTGGAGAAGACATAGAAGTTCCTTCACCGATTTTGTACGGGTAGTGCACCCCTGAATTCGGCGATGCAACTCGTCCCAGAGGTTCTCGATAGGGTTCAGGTCTGGACTCTGGGCAGACCAGTCCATTCGATGAACTCCATTGGCACCCTACCAACCCTTGGTTAACGTCGAAACATGACAACTGGTATTGTCGTCCTGAAAATAACAGGGGTCCAACCCGTAAAACTGCCACAACGTAGGAAGCACATTGTCATCCAAAATAGTGCAGTAGGCATCGGAGTTGAGCTTACCATGAATGGGGACCAAGGGTCCCAGCCTATACCAGGAGAAACACCCCCAGACCATAATTCCACTTCCGCCGAACTTGACTGTTGGCACAATGCATTCTGGCAGGAGACGTTCTCCAGGTAGACTCCAGACCCAGACCCTGCCATCCGAACGGTACAGCGTGAACCTTGATTCGTCACTCCAAAGAACCCGTTTCCACTGATCTACGGTCCAATTTCAATGTGCTTTGCACCACATTAACCGAGCAGCGCGTGTGATCAAAGGCTTATGGGCAGCAGCACGACCATGAAAACCAAGCAGATGTGCTTGCTTACGGATGGTATTCATTGAAACAATACTCCCGGATGCCTGTTGAAACTCCTCGCGGATGAGGGCCATCGGTTGGTTGCGGTTCTTCTGAATTTCTCTGGACAGCACTCGTCGGTCTCTATCTCCCAGTTTCGTTGGTCTGCCGACTCGAGACACATTCCGACAATCACCGCTCACCTTCCACTTCTTAATCACCTAGGCCACTGCCGATTTTGGGTAATTCAGATCGCTAGATATGTCCCTTAAGGATCGGCCACATTTGTGATACCTGATAATTATACCTTTCTCGAAATCAGAGAGCTCCGAACTGCGAGGCATCTTGCATGCGACTAAAACCGATGCTGTTTCCTACACGATATATACCAGCGGAGTCCGTGACGTACCTTAGGACCGCAGATATCGTCATTTGCATAGGTGTCCAAATACTTATTGGTACTCAGTGTGTAACCGCTGATATAAGTACCTAGTATGCGCCATTTTTCAAAGTCTAAATTCAATCTCATTTAATTTAAATCATTATTGGGTATGTAATCTGGAGAGTTTTTTCTAAGAGAAAAATGATGTGTTGTTTTAATTGAATAAAGATATGGAGCTTTAAAATGAAATTCTTCTATGTCTTCAATTTTGCTGCATTCTGTTCGACCAAACAACACCTGGACTCTAATGTGACCTGACTGCCAAGCTTTATTATCACCCATCTTCTAAATGATCACATATATATATATACATACTCAAAACGTTATATCCAGATTTCACTTCAACGCCTAAAAGAATTTTCGACGAAACCCCTACGAATTAGCTCACTAGTTAAAAAAATTGATTCCAAGAACTAATAGTTATAAAATGTAAAATTATATATTTAAAATTTACTGTTTAAAATGTCAAGGCCAAATGCTAGGCGAAAAAATGGCTTCGATATCATTTCAATGTAAATTAAACATCACTCAAAGACTTTGTAACTTATCTGATAAAGAACATATTTATTACACACAGCTATGCTTAAGTTAATTACTGTAGCCGTAGCTGTACGTTTATTTCGATGAGCCGCTTGCATACGAGGTTTGTAATAAAAATTTTCTTCAAATGAATATACTTTCTGTTTTGCCTGAACCCGAAACGATAAACACCTGAAAAATGTGTTTAAAAAGGCGGGAGAGCAGATAAAATTACTGATGACTGCCACATTGGTTGAAATATGCCTTGTAAAATTTTTAGTTTATTTCAGTTTATGTAAATATATTTGTATTCGTCTCTGCAAATGAAAATTATGGTACAAATATTCTAATTTTATTACACTTTGAATTATCTTACGTTGGTAAATAGAATATCAGTTAAAAAATTACTGATGTTAAATTCTGATTACGATCTTAAGTTAGTGATATCTTTCATATACTGACTGACTAAAAAGTGATTAGCTTTCTACACTCATGTCCATAAATTAAGGATAATTCGCAGTCACGCGGAAATCAAACTCTAAAATAAATATATCACCTGTAAAATCACTACACACATCTTCAAGAATCATATGCAAATTTCAGGAAGTAACCAGATGACACCGATGGTACGTCACAATGACGAGAGTGTAAGAGAGTGATATATAAGGAATACAGGCAAAGAAGTAAAATTGTTCGCAGGCGCTTTATAAGCATTTCGGTGCAATAACCGAATAGTTATGACACAAAGGACGCATTTGGATGATTTTTCACGTGGTAGAATGATCGGCCGTCTGGAATGTGGGCGTACCCAACTGGAAGTATCAGACGAGCTTGGAATTGCCCAGAGTGTCATCTCCAGGCTTTACCAACGATTCCAAGATGATGGTAATGTGAGTAGACGTTACAGCACAGGTCGCCGCAGAGTTACAACGCCGAATGGAGAGCTCCAGGTACCCGTTACCACCAAGGAAACATCATTGAACGACGCCGTTATGGTGGTGCAGGAGTGTTCGTTTGGGGTGGAATTATTCTAGGTTCCAGAACTGACCTGCATGTTCAAATTTGGAACCATCACAAGCCAGATCTATCGGGACGTCATTCTGGAACAGCATGTACGTTTGTTTCGGGGCGCCATGGGCGCACAATTTGCGTTTATGGATGACAACGCCCGTCCTCACCGTGCAAACATCGTAAGAGAATGCCTTCAGTCGGAGGATATCGCCCGTATGGACTGGCCAGCATTCTCACCGGACTTGAATCCACTAGAGCACGTGTGGGACATGCTTGGCCGACGAGTTGCAGCCCGTCAACCTCCTCCTACATGTCTACCGGAACTTCGGAGAGCATTGCTTTTTGAGTGGTGTAATATTCCCCAAGATCGGATCGATAATTTGATACTCACATGCCTAGGCGTTGTACGGACTGTATTGCATCGTCTGGGAGACATACAATGTATTAATAATCATACCAACCATGTAATATTGCTTAATTTATGGATATGAGTGTATAATAAATTAAATGAGGCCATTTCAATTTCCATTATATCATATATGTTGTTAAATCTCAGCTTTTCGTATAGCAACACATGTGCACATGAGCAAGCGTGCATAATAAGAAATATTTATTATATGTATGGTCATAGCGGCACATGTAATTTGAATATCCATATAATAAGGAACTTGCATTGTGGGATTTATGGTAATTTATTTTATACTGAGTTTAGCGGAAGAAACGCCATTTTAATTTTCATTTAAAACTAGTAAACTTTAAAGGTCTGTAATGATAATATGAATTGTAGGATCGTACTCACTTTGATAAACTGTACGAGACATACTAAGGAACCTGGCGACTTCTCGTTCAGGTGTATATGATAACAGCAGACAAGAAGGGTAAAAATAACCCTTTATTATTATCAACTAGGAAGAGAAGGCACGTACTTGGTGCTTTGCAATAACACCGACAACTTGCGATGGAACTTAAGGATCGTTACGCAATCAATTCAAAGCTAAAGAGCAGTGCTGAACTGGTATTTTAAAGTTAACTAAGTTGACTCGACAACCTACTCGGCGTGATAATTATTTAAATGGCCAAAAAGCCGTATCGGCAACTCCGCGTAACAGCAAGGATAGATTCGCAACGTGCGCTGGCTAGTGAAAATGCGCTTTGATTTAACTCCAAGATTCATCAATTTAAAAACTCACTTCACTTAACCTTAAATTAGCATCCTGGCGATGAAATTTGAGATAAGTTAAGGAGTTCAGAAAAGATAAACATAAATTTGAATTACTTGGTTAATTGAACTAAGGGAAACCCTACAGAATTAAATGTAAAAATAATATACCCTTGAAGGAAATCAGTAATAAAATGACTATTAAGTATTGGCTTCGAAGGTAGCATTTGGGGACATTGTAAATGAGTGATAATGTTTTCTCTTTTCACATGAACTGAGCTAACCAAGCGTATTCTGGGAATCCTGAACCTAACCTTTCTTGCCGACAAGAGTGGATTCTAACTCTCTACAAAATTCAGTATCTTCGGGTAGTCGTGATGTTCAACAATACCTGTTGAATAGGAAACCAATTCCAGTAATACGTTTGCTTCACTCGTCTCTCTTATCAACTCTTTTGCTTATGAAATATGCTTGCCATTTGAAATGCCCCAGAAACGCCCAAGAACTCGCTCTTTAGAAACCCCTATCTCAAAATAACCCGAGAATTAGTCCGGTGCCTATTGCAGTAAAATAAGAAAATTAGAATACAGTGCATCCCTGGACACAGCGGTATCTATGGAAATGAACAAGCAGATTTCCTCGCACCAAAAGAGACATGACTTTTACAGTCAACAAATTCACATGTCTCATATCACTCACTAAAGCTAAACATAAAACAGTCTATGAAACAAAGATATTCAGTTGAAATTGGTGGATAATTGGAGCATTAAGATGAAACAGTGGAAGGCTGAAGATCTGGCTTTCCTGCCAGAATATCCACTACGTAATGCTGTTTCTCTTTTCGATGCTTAAGGCCATGACTATGCGGGCGAACATCTTTACCAAACTGGTACATTTGTTGAACCATTTTGCCTACACTAAGAACTTATGGAACCCATGAACAAACCCCACCTTCTTCGATGTGGGGCACTTCTTGTTATGACTGAGACATCGGGTTTTCCGAGACAGCATAATATTGCCAAAAGTCTTTGCCTCAGACGGTCTCCTCTTAGGCAATGACTTTCGGTTATTTCTGTTATGTTCTTTCTTTGAACTGTTTGTTCCATGTTGCCTTCCCTATTAGAAATTTTTAAAAAAGTGTTTTGTTTTGAGGTACACTTAATCCTCAGTTCATTTTTATGGATGATAATGGTTGTTCACATAAAGCTAATTTGGTGAAGATTTTCTGGAAAAACAAATTAGTTTGATGAACTAGCTAGGCAAATCTCCAGACTTTACAGAACATATCTTAAAATACTCTTGGAAGGCAACTGCAACTTGCATTCATCCTCTTAGAACCCTCCAGGACCTGAAAACAATGTTGCCATGGGAATGCAACTGACCGCCACAGGACTCATATACTCCCTCGTATTCACTATGAAGTCATGTTATGAGACTGGTATAACTATTAGATAGGACCATATTCCTCCAAATTAATCTCATTAATGTTCGATTTTCAAAGATTTGTTTTAAGGTGATGTCTCAGTTAATCCTTATTCCAAAATATCTGTGACGATTTTATTCTCATTTCAGCCCGAAACAGAAATATTCCTTGACTATCGTTCTCATTACATATTTCTATTTCCATCGCTTCGTATCCATTTATTTGTAATCAGTTCCTAAACTAAACTGCTACTTAATATTTTGTTGTGAGCTTAATTATAGTCTATTGGATGGCGGATGTATGTCGGGCGTATGACATGAAATCGGGCAGTCTCTTCTGAGTTAGGATATGTCCGTTTATTTAGTTCGAAATAGCTAACAAAGTTAAGAACTGTTACAGAGAGTAATTGTAACAGAGTTTTTATTAGTTTACGTAATCATTATCTAACTTTTAAACCTAGTCGAGGACGTTTCGTCAACTTTCTTTTCAGACTGTTGTTGATCAAAAAATTATTGCACTCATAAGATAATATACTATTAAAATAAATACGCGTCTGTCTGCCTGTCTGTTTGTGACATCATCTCCTCCGAAACGGTGGACAGTCGAGTTTCGAAAGAGATGCCCCTAGCTTCCAAAAATTCGTGAAAAGCAATTTCGGCCATTTTCATTTTCGTACGACTTAACTCAATCGCGATATTAACTAAAAAATTATGAAAACGCTAATTTTCGCACACACTTTTCCGAGTGGCAACAGTCTCTTGAGCTGGAGATAAAAGTGCTTTATTTCTGAAAGTGTTGCCACTGCTCAGATTCAAATCTTAGAGCTTGTTCATAAAAAATTTGTAAGTTCTACATAACGGGAACTAAAAAAAAGCGTTGCCAAACATGTGTTAACATGTTATTATTATATATGGTCCTGTTCTGACGTCGAAGAAAGCAGGCGATTGCATGTGACGTCATTATATGTCGAAAGCCTTTCGTTCATGTTAGCATCTCTATCACTTCTCTACATATAATAAAAGAAAAGTGTGTGTGTGTGTGTGTGTGTGCGTGTGTGTGTGCGCGTGCGTGTGTGCGTGCGTGTGCGTGCGTGTGTGTGCGCGTGCGTGTGTGCGCGTGTGTGTTTCGTTCGTGCTGCGCGTAAGCTGATGGACTCAGGGCTACGAAATTAAGGACATAAGTGCATCTAGACAAGAACCAGTGCACCTCGAAGCGATTTTTTCGAAATTTGAATTAGATTATTTTTTATTTTATGTTTTCTAACGAAATCGCGTCATTTTGAGACATACTGGGTTATAGGAAAGCGAGATTTCACTCTATACATTTCATTTTCACATCGTCGTAAAACGCAGGCACTTAGCTATTTTACGAACTTAAAATAAATTTCTTATTTCAATAAATCGATTAAATACGAATTTATTTAGCAAAGTGAGCTTAACACCTTTGCAAAGGAATTTTTTTTTAATTTTATTTTAAAAAATGTACTGTTTATTTTCCTATCATTTTTGGACACGTTAAACTTTAATCCTTCCCAGTCCTTTCACGAAAAGAATTCTGGAAAATAATAATATTTTGTATTTTTTTTAAATTTTCTAAATGAAGCTTCCGAATAACTTCTCACATCTCACATATTTTAAAATATAGTTTTGGCAATAATTTTACATTATTATTGTTGTTGATAGATTTTTGATGAAATCGCATCATTTTGAATAGTTTCATTCTTTTAGAAATGTGGGTTTGGCAACGTTTTTCATCGTATTATGTCACTTTTTTTAAGAAATTGAAAAGTTTAAGAAATTGAAAAATTGTTTCTTTTTGCAAAGGTAAATAGTTTAATTAATTTATTAGGATAATTAATATTTATATTAAGGGATATTGCTTATTTCATTAAAATTTTTTATATTATGTTTTAATTATGTAAAATTTTAATTATAATATGTAGTTATGGTGGTGGTTAAGAAAGGGGATATAAATTATGTTTTAACAAAGGTTGAATACACATCTCATGCAATCAGTTTACTAAAAGTTCAAGATATATATGTTTTTCTGGTAATACATCAGGACCGTATGCAAGGGAGGGTTTTATTCTTAACAAAGAAAAAATAGTTGAAGAACTTACTGGCCCATCGGCCCCAGGTGTGTCTTTTGGCATTTTTCCGGTACGTTTAAAAGCCAGACGAAGGTTGGCCGCATAGCGGCTATTTTTATATAAAGAGCTGCTGCCGGCAACGTTTTTGTTTCAGGTTACGATAATTGAGACGGTATGTTATTGCCACGTTAATTCTTTTATTGATATTGTGAAAATGTTGACATCATACGTATGCGTACTTACCCAAAGTGTCAAAAGTTTTTGTTTCCTGATTTGGCAACAAGAAAATTCTTTACTAATTGGTAATTGCTTGGAAAGAATGAATACTGAAATGTTTTTATGCATTTGTCAAGTGTGCTTAGAACTTATAAAATCTGCTTTGGCCGCAGCCCGCTTATCTTGCGGGCTTGCTCGCTAGTTTTATCATAATGTCTGAAATCTGAGAGTGGTGTAGTCTGTGGAAAGATTAAATAGCAGTAAAGTACTGAACTATTCAAACAGGAACATATAATTAGGTCCTTACAACCGATAAGCATTTTTCATGTAGTATGTTAAAATTTATTTTTAAAAAACTAACCTGAACAGTTAAATTAATTTAGGGAAATAAATTTAACTTCGTAGATATTTTATAGTCAAGGATTCGTACACCTTTAAAGATTGCTGATTTTTTTATAATTATGATTTTCTGGGAATAAAAGCACAACAAAACTCAATTTGTTGATGCCCGCATGAAAATGTAATTCCGTTATTAAGGCAGAAGCATTCTTATTTCACAGAATATCGAACCCTAGAGCGAGCATGATGTAGTTTGCAATAATTACTGAAGCCTTTAATGCCGAAAGATAAATCATATTCACAAATGTTCTATTTATTTTAATTAGCTATGAGGGAACGCATCTAAATAGGAGAACCGAGGTAACTGGATGTACTTCACATTTGACTCTTGTCTGCGGCTTTGCAATTATTTAACACCACAGATCCCTAATAAATTGCTACGTAGATGAATGCTGCAATAATTTAGCAGTAGAATAGTACGATCGCTGGTTATTCTTACCACCCACGTGGATACCGCGCCCACACTATTAAATAGGCTTTCTTTATTATATCGTTTAGACCTTGGACCAAATTACCATACAAAATAGGAATTATAATTAATATTACGCAGATTTTATAATTTGAATAAAATATAAATCATAAACATGGATGAACCAAAATGCCGTTCATGTTGTTCGAATGACGACATATGTAAATGGTCCGTTCGAGGACTGTTTATTAAATTCAAGTCATTAGGAAGAAGGGAGAGGCATCTGAAACCTTCACTTGAAACATATAACCACAAACACTACTTTAACATATCTGGCAAATTGAATTTTCCTTTCATTTGCTGGAAATAAGGTAATATGTGTCCTTGCGGTGCAAAAGGCTTTGTAGAAACATGATTCTGGTAAAAACTCTTCCAGTTTTAGCTATTATCTCATCACTTTATACGTAGCGTATTCGGAAACTAAGTACCGTTTCATTTTAGCGCCGTCGCAGCGCTGTGGTAGGCGTCCCGCGCATGCGCACTAGTCTTTCTTGTTCACTGACTTTCAATTGTCGCCATTTTGGTTGCTCTATGTTGTGTTTTCAGTTTGCTGTGCACATTCAAAATGTTTAAGACAATTAATTCTCCCGCTGACTGTGAGATTCGTGCGTGATTAAATTTTTGAACGCGAGCAATGTTAAACCGGCCGAAATTTATCCTCAAGTGACAGAAGTTTACGGTGAATACGCGATAAGTGATGGAATGGTGAGAAAGTGGGTAAGAATGTTTAATGCAGGTCGAACAAATGTCCACGTCGAGGCTCGGAGTGGTCGGCCTTCTGTTGTCACCGATGATTTGGTAAGGAAAGTTGATGAAGCAATTCATGAGAACAGACGCTTCACAATGACAACACTTTTAGAGGCATTTCCAAAAATTTCATGTACTGTTTTGTTCGAAATTGTATCTGACCGCTTGAATTATCGCAAACTGTGTTTCCGATGGGTTCCAAAATGCTCACTGATGTTCACAAAACAAAGCGACTTGGTAATGCCCTGATATTTCTCACGCGGTACAGTGACGAGGGAGAAAACTTTTTAAACCAAATTGTGACAGGTGATGAAACTTGGGTGTGTCATTTCACACCAAAATCGAAACAACAATCGATGGAGTGGAGACACACTCATTCTCCGAAAAAACAAAAGTTCAAAGTGACAATGTCGTCACAAAAAATCATGTGCACTGTCTTCTGGGATAGGAAAGGCGTTTTGCTTACTGAATTTCTTCCCAGAGGTGAAACCATTAATGCGGCACGATATTGTGAGACTTTAACAAAACTAAGGCGTGCCATTCAAAACAAACGAAGAGGAATGCTCAGTAAAGGAATTGTGTTGCTCCATGACAATGCTCGGCCCCATACTGCTGGTGTCACTCAATCGTTAATTCGACAGTTTCATTGGGAGCAGTTCGATCACCCGCCGTACAGTCCGGACTTGGCGCCGTCCGACTATCGCTTGTTCCTGCACATGAAGCGCGAGCTTGATGGCAAGCGCTTTGGATCTGACGATGACACGAAAAATGCTGTGGAGTCGTGGTTATCAACACTGGCGGGAAGTTTCTTTGACGATGGTATACAAAAACTGGTCACCCGCTATGAGAAGTGTTTGGCGGAAACTATGTTGAAAAATAGTTTAAGACATGTATTTTCATGTAAAAATAAAATTGGATTCGAAAAAATTGTTTTACTATTTTTTTTTTTTCAAAACGGTACTTAGTTTCTGAATACGCTTCATATGTACGGTGGTAAATGTGTGAGGTTCAACTCTTTAAATCCGTAAGTTCTACCTTCAAACCCCACGAACACTTTACAACCGAATAATCGCTTAAGTGTGAACAGAACACCTAAGACTTGAGAAGGGTTTAAAACCCTTTATTATCCAGTATATTTACAATCAGTTCCGGCTTGGAACTTTACATAAAGCCGCCACTCGGGCTTGAACTTAAATACTAATAAATCGAACTAAAACTAGCTTAACTAAAGCTCTTAATGAATATAGCCGAAGCTATCAAAATCTAACTAGTTGGCCCCTAAGTATTAATTAAATCGGCGAAGCCTAGCAAGGGCCTAAGATATGGCCGAGCGTTGTAACAGCTAAGAGAGATGTGGCCAGAAGGCAAACGCGCGCTAGTCAGAAAATCAGACTGTCTCTCTCTGTTGAAGTCGGCTAAGTCACGACTTAAATAGTACTCTTTCTCATTTGCATTATCTGCGTTTCTGAATTCACATTCTGGCAGGAAGTTGTAAGCTGACATTAGAATAAGATAGGAAAGATACAAAACTTACTTAAAATAACTGTTAATTACCATAAAGGAAACCTTATAACTGTTTTTCACCCTTTTTAAAATGTGGCATAGTGGAACTCACTTATAACGAGCGTGAAGGGACCGCGATATTTGCTCGGTATAAACAAGTGCTGGGATAAAACGGGCTCGTGAAAGAAATCTTAAAAATTCATATATACTTACTATATATACTTTATTTATTTTTTATTTCTGTACGGTACAAAAGAAGTTGGTTAATTTGCTTTGAATTGCCTTATTGTCTCTTTCTTGTGTTACTGTTCTTTGAAAAAGACTCATGGCCGGAAAAACATCGTCATTCCGACCCCTGACTTTGAAAAATGTTTGGAGTCTTTCTAGCGACTTGAACGCCATTCAGTATGTCTGGGGAGGTTCATCTTATTCTTCACATTCGTTGTTATCATCGTCGCTTTCATTATTTTTTTCATCTGCTTAAAACCCTCTAACCGGCAAAGCTGTATATATACGGCCTAGAATATTTTTTGTGATATCTGTAAGTACTAAACTAAATAAATGAAAGACAGCTAACGAAATAAAGTTGTGCTGTCAAGAATTCTCACTTGTCTGGCAATATCAGAACAAGACCACGAAAATTTTCATTGCAAGGAGTGCAAGATTACGTCTATCATTGGCAAGATCTTTGAGCACCATACAGGTGACAATACGACTACGCCCAGTTCCACCCCAAATATTGATGGAGAATACTCCGGGGTAATGTCCGGGGGGTTTTCCACATCTCTTCCTTTACCTCCAACCTCTCGAGAGAACTTCCGGTTCGCCGCATATTTAGAATGCCCCCTTGCAACGCACACATTTACAAACATCCATACCTTCTCGAGAATTCGAACCCTTTGCTGCGGCAGCCAGTGTTGCTAACTACTTTCCCTGTTTCCCGGTACCTTGAATATAACTAGATTATCTGTGTCAGTGTATGTTGCGATTTTTCACTTTTTAACTTGCTTACTGTTTCACGATTTATTACGATTTTTCACATTTGTAACTATTGGGCGTTTTTCCTGTTTATTACGAACGCTTCCATTCACTTATGAAGAACTGCAAAAATAGGAAAATGTTACGTTGCACTACTTTTGGCCAGCAGTGTGAGGACACCAGTTAAAGAGCAAATGAGTCCGTTTGAATTACATTACCTAGCAGTGTTACCATCATTGCATGCAAACAATATTCTAAAGTATAAACTTACGGCGCTTGAGAGCTGTGTTTGGATTTCTCGTCGGAATTAGCTCCGACGAGAAATCCAAACACCACTCTCAAGCGCCACTCCACTATCAGGTACAACTCCCATGTGGCACTCCAGCAACTTTATTAAATTTCTTTGTCTTGTCCCAAATGGTGTGATCAGTAGTCTAGACTGACTGCTAGCTCAAAATAAAGGTTCGATTTCCACACTAGACTTCGTTGCATTTCTATGTCCTTTTCTCCTCATTGCGGGTGCAATAACAGGGGTATACTCTATGTCGCACTCTGGGCATCTTTCTTGCTGATGAAATGGCTGAATGATCATGCTTCGATCATTCCCATCGAATCTTTTGGAACTATCGTGTAGCCACTCAGTGAAAAAAACACTGAATTAAATTTTAATTCGTTAGCAATACTTTATATATTAATGGGGGTTAACCAAAAACTAGTGTTTCTGTGTTTTCTAGAAGAGAAGCAGTTTTGATTTCGTCCACCGTTACCAGTGAAATTTTTGCAGGAGGCATCAAATTATTACCCCAAAAGGGGGAGGGTTACCCCAGAAGGGCTATTAGTCTCGAAATGGCATTTTGCGTCAAATCACTAAAAGCATTGGTTCACTTTTTAAACTGTTGCCACCAAATATTATCACTGTGTATTATATTTAAAGAAACTAAATAAGGAAGAAAATACATGAATGCGTGAATGTTTTTTGCATTCTGAAAAAACAACGCACTTGGAGACATAAAATTTTGAATAATATAGTCCTCCACTGGAGTATGGGCACCTGGAAGCCCGAATCTTGAATTTGAAATTTGTTTTATTATCTATTTCATATTTTGTAAAACTTTAATGAATTTTTTATCAAGAAACTGAACGATTTCAAAAGCAGCAGTGGCAACGTAGTGTATGAAAGTGAAATATTTTTATCTCCAGCGCGCGAGACTGTCTATCAGAAAGTCTTAAGATATGCTGTTTTTAAATATTTTTAGCCCGAAGGGGTGTTAGCCCAAATACTCTCGAAAAGTGTATGTATGTGTAATTGAAAAAAAAAACGCTCCATTGGGCTAATATAAAATCTGAAAGCTTTCGATTTTTTTATTATTATTATTATTTATTTATTTATTTATTCATTTTTTTAGTTCAATGCCATTAACATCATAAATCTAATGATTTGACTTCTACCAGTTTTTCTTCTGACGTACTTTTATTTCTGAAATTGTATTGTAACAGTATAAACACTTGTAACCGATTGTTGTTATGCATCCCATTATTCTAAAAGCAAAGGCTCAGGGAGGAAAAACTAAGCAAATAAACCTTATATGGAAAACAAATTCAAGTCACGTAGACATGCAATCTTTCTCTTCTGCTCTCATCACTCATACATGAGTGACAGTATTAAGCATTTTTGCTGATATGAGATGAACTTTGACTTGTTAATTACTATTCTCTAATGAGTTTAAATTATGTCTTGAAAGGATAATAAGGAGTAAACATACAGTCTTTAAAGACAGGTATTAACATAAACGAGAAACTTGCTTAAATTAGCTTAGATTTCAAACAATCAACCCCTTTTTTTTCAATTTTTTTAAAAGGGTCGCATGCCAGGCGAAACAGAAGAATATTTTTCAAATGAGTTGAAGAATATAATCTAAAACATTAAGGATGTTTATCAAAACAAATACGCGGCTCTGACTTTTGAAAAATGCTTGATTACAAACTTGTTTCATTTAAAAACATTATTATTATTCCTGCTCTTCTTGATAATTTTAGAGAGGTAGTTTTTAATATATGTTGCTTCCTCCTTCATTAAATGGCATAAATTTCCCAGGTAAAATTATTTGTTGAAATGTGATGCTTTATTAAAGTTTACCTAAACTGACTGAATTTGCTTTTTACTGGATAATGTGAGAGGGAAGAATTTTTAAGAATAAGTTTATTTGCATTGTAATATTCTAGCCAAATTAGTAGTCCTTGAAAGCTGGAATACTTATGGACTGTGTAGCGAATTATCGCAAAGTTCGCGTACGTAAATGACAAGCCCAAAGAAGGGGTAAATTTACCTTTTATTCCAATTCAAAATGATTAATGTTTACCTAAATTGACTGAATTTGCTTTTTACTCCATAATATGGGAGGGAAGAATTTTTAAGAATAAGTGTATTTGCATTGTAATATTCTAGCTAAATTAGTAGTTCTTGAAAGCTGGAATACTTATGGACTGTGTAGCGCGAATTATCGCAAAGTTCGCGTACGTAAATGACAAGCCCAAAGAAGGGTTAAATTTACCTTTTATTCCAACTCAAAATGATGAATGTTTACCTAAACTGACTGAATTTTCTTTTTACTGGATAATATGAGAGGGAAGAATTTTTAAGAATAAGTTTATTTGCATTGTAATATTCTAGCTAAATTAGTAGTTCTTGAAGGCTGGAATACTTATGGACTGTGTAGCGAATTATCGCAAAGTTCGCGTACGTAAATGACAAGCCCAAAGAAGGGTTAAATTTACCTTTTATTCCAACTCAAAATGATTAACAGATGACTTCTTCTCGGGCTTATTATAAGCCTCCACTTAGGCTTCGATTGAAAATAAATAAATAAAAGGAAATAAGAATCTAATCTAACTAAACCAAAACCAACCGAAGCTACAAAATACATTCACTTCCAAAAGTTAAGCACGAAGATGTAAAATGCAAACAAATCAACAAATACTGCTTTGATTGACGCAAAATTCGGCAGGAAAGTAGCATATATATTTATGCATAAAACAAAATCAATAATTACATAAATACAGAAATGAAAACAATATTAAATTTTTGTAAGTTATCAGATAATGACATACTGGAGACTTAAAAAGAATTATGTATAAAGTGAAAATAAACGGCATAAAATGAAAAAAAGGACATTAATAGCGTACTATATTCTTTTGAAACAAATATATATATACACACTCTGTTACTCGGCTCAGTAATCTCAGTTTCTTTATTCTTATATGTTTGTAAATTCTGCATTTTTTGCTTTAAATGGGATTGAAGTATATTGTTCTTATCTTCCTGTTAAGGTTGATATGCTTTTAGTAAATCTGCATGCAATATTTGTAAAATTATGGACAATTTAAAATTTGTTTGAGTGCGGATAACCCTAATTATTTTTAGCACAGCAGGCGTATTTGTTTACATTTGAAAACTTACCAGAATAGTGGATTTTTCCCCAATCTAGAGAAACTAAGCTTCCCAACAACAAATATAACGCCTTCTTTTATTATTGCGAATTAAATCATGCTTAATCCATTCTGGAATTTATTCGAGGAAATAATAAGTGTTTAAGATTTACTTCGTAATTTTCAATATAGATATTTTGAATTTTTATGTATTTTTGCCTTGTCGCGAAGTGAGAACTGAATTAATTGAATGAGAAATACTGAATCGTCTGTTAAAAAATATTTCTTTTCTTTTTCTTTCCTTCTTTTTTTTTTTTGATTAATTTCTTATTCGTTTCTTATTTATTCGTTTTAGATTTATTTTAGTATTTGAATAGAACATGTGGCACGGATTAGATAATTTTTCAGATAATATAATTTTTTGTGCATTCTGAGTTATAAATGAATGAGATGTGACGCTGTTAAGTGAACACCAGATTGCCCCTGTGGTAAACAAATATAGTGAATTTTAATGAGTGCATTTATTCTATTATGGTTTATGCGCTATCGAGGAAGTTGACTTAATTCAATCCAATAAGTTTAAATGAAATGCAAGAAAAAATCCGTATAATTTAATATTCCGTACAAGGAAGTCGTGTAGTGTACACATCAGATATTTTATATTTAACTTACTAAAGCATATTTTGGTCTTGTGGATCGTATAATTTGTTGAATTTTGTATTTACAGACCGCTCAGATTAAAATTTGAAAATTTAGAAACTTTATCGAAATTTTTCGAACATCATTATTTCACTTTAGGATGCGTGTGTGAATTAAATATTACTTTTTTTTTTCATGCAAAAGTATAGTAAAATAGATAAAAGTTTTCTTTTATACTTCCGAAGCAGCATGACGAAATACAATAAAGTACAAATCGCGTTGCCAGATTTGTAGATTTTCTTTATTAATGAAAATGTTTGCGAGAACTAATCCTGAGAAAGCGCAGGTGAAAAGCGGTGAGAAAGCGGAGATTGTGTGAAATTTTTCACCGAATTTCTGCTAAAACATATACTGGCTTTATCGCAACGTTTTTATGCATCAAATGTGTGTCCGTATACAATTTTATATCTGTCTGCATTTTGTTATTTTCTTAGCTTTTATGGAAAAGTTATCTTTTGAATTATTCCGTTTTCTGAATAATAAACGATATAACCATCGTTCAGGAACTTAAAAAATAAACCTAACTCGAAAAATCTTGAATGCGTACGTTTTCTATATCATTCTTTAAAAAAAATCCGGATTATTTTTGCTGCTCTCTGCTTTCCATTTCCGTTAATCCGAATCAGTGCAGAGGATGATGAAATTTTACGATTTAAATGGAGCTCAAATATAGAATTAAAAAGCTAGGTTGAAATATTCCAAACGAATAGAATGTCCTCAGACATGTCGTCGCGTTGGCGCTTTGTATGCGAGGGTGGAGAAGAGGGTTAGGAAAACGCTAAGTACATTTGACAGGGATTCTGCCGATTTATCTGTCGGAACTAGGATGCTATCTGCCAGGAACGAAACTTACTGACTCTATTACTCTGAGGAACTTTCGATATTTCTCTCCTTTTTTTTTAAATACATCTGTTTAACTTTGTCTCTCAGTAATAAATTTTATCCAGGAGTTTTTTTTTTTTTTTTTTGCAAAAACTTCTTTCCTTGCCATCCACACGTGACTGTTTGATTATTTACTTTGAACTGTTTTTCTAAAGGCAATGTTTTCTCTTTATCGAATTCCTTGCAATAATATTAAGCACATTAGGATGGAATTTTTTTTAAACAAAAATATCTTTCCTTTCCATCCACACGGGAATGTTTGATTATTTACTTTGAACTGTTTCTCTAAAGGCAATGTTTTCTCTTTATCAAATTCCTTGCAATAATATTAAGCACATTAGGATGGAATTTTTTTTTAAACAAAAACTTCTTTACTTTCCATCCACACGTGATTGTTTGATTATTTACTTTGAACTGTTTCTCTAAAGGCAATGTTTTCTCTTTATCAAATTCCTTGCAATAATATTAAGGACATTAGGATGGAATTTTTTTTTAAGCAAAAACTTCTTTCCTTTCCATCCACACGTGATTGTTTGATTATTTACTTTGAACTGTTTCTCTAAAGGCAGTGTTTTCTCTTTATCAAATTCCTTGCAATAATATTAAGCACATTAGGATGCAATTTTTTTTAAACAAAAACTTCTTTCCTTTCCATCCACACGGGATTGTTTGATAATTTACTTTGAACTGTTTCTCTAAAGGCAATGTTTTCTCTTTATCAAATTCCTTGCAATAATATTAAGCACATTAGAATGGAATTTTTTTTTTAAACAAAAACTTCTTTCCTTTCCATCCACACGTGATTGTTTGATTATTTACTTTGAACTGTTTCTCTAAAGGCAATGTTTTCTCTTTATCAAATTCCTTGCAATAATATTAAGCACATTAGGATGTAATTTTTTTTTAAACAAAAACTTCTTTCCTTTCCATTTACGCGTGATTGCTTGATTATTTACTTTGAACTGTTTCTCTAAAGGCAATGTTTTCTCTTTATCAAATTCCTTGCAATAATATTAAGCACATTAGGATGTTTTTTTTTTTCTTGAAGCTAGGAATTTAATACTAACACTTCAGTGTCAACAAATGATTTATTTACATTATTCGTAAAAATCAGGAATGATTAAAATAGGATTTTATCGAATTTGTGATTGATGAATTTCGAATCAAGGAAAGACTTTTTTGAACAAATGTAGCGCAGTTTCTTTCAACAATAAAACATACATACACATTCTCCCACGCACATAACGATATGAAAAAGTTTTTAAAGCAAAATTATCCCAATATTATTTCCGCGCAAGATGTTGCTGAAAAATTAATCAGTTATAGACAAAAAGTAAGAAATTTAGAACTAAATTCACAAACACATTTCCTGGGAGGAGGGATTGGTTAAATGGATTGAAATGAATCTGATCTACCTACTCTTGATAATATTGAATCAAATTACAAGATACTTCTCTCGCTTTCTTCGCATACCTTCGTGGTGTAGTGGTCAGCACGCTCGACGCGTAACCGAGAGGTCCGTGGTTCGATTCCCGGCGAAGGCGTTGTTCATTTTTCATCTCTCCTGTTTCTAAATAACTAATAGCTCTACAAGATTTTGATTGTATTCTTCTTCCTAAATATTTCTCGTGCTTTTGGAATTTTTGTCTGTATCTGTAGTTTTTGGAAATTCTGGTTTGGTGACATTTGGTGGATGATTTTTACATATTTACTGGGAATTTTGGATTTTACTAGTATTAAATTTCACTTCTTTCATGTATTTGTGAATCTGGCTCTACCTTTTTGTCTATAATATATATATATATATATATGTATTTTATATATATATATATATATGTATGTAGATACATAGATAAATAGACAACAAAACCAAAATGGAAAGTAGCACTATATTGCAGAGCTGATTGGAGTTGATGCTGACCTTTTCATTTTATTGTAGGGCTCCTCTTTATTTTCCAGATGAACGTCGAGGAATTTAGTCAATTGTTTAGCTACTTATCGCAGAGTTCAAATAACAAAAAATATAGACTGAAGAAAGGTTAAACTACCCTTTATTTCACTCAAATAAGAATAACAGTTGGCCCCTTTCCCGGGCTTACAACAAAGCCTTCACTCGGGCTTAAACTCAGAAAAAGACATAAGAACTAAACTAACTAGGAGAGACTTAGGCAAAGCTAAACACAAGTATCTAACGTAGTTGGCCGTTAATTTAAACTAGCCGACGAATATAGAAAGGCAAGTCATAATACGGCCGAGCGTAACGTGCTTCAAGAGAGGTTTAGCCCGAAGGCAAACACGCGCTACTGAGGATTCTTAGCTCTCTCTCAGTAAGTAAGTAAGTAATTTGAACCTTCCTTAAATATTCCTTCTAACTCATGTGCATTCAACGCGATTCTAAAATCTCATTCTGGTAGTTGTAAGTTAAACAAGAATTGATAGGAAAGGTTATCCAAATTAAAATAACTGTTATAAAATTAAAATATACCTTATAATATGTATATAGAGAGAGATTACTGAGAAAGTTGACAAATTTTCTATATGTTCTTGAGAGAAGAAACTAGAAAAACTAGAAGAAAAATCTGCGCGTAGTGCTGCAAAATTTTTTATACCATCTAATATGGGAAATGAAATATATGAGAGAATTACTTAAGGATTGTAAGAATCATCATTCCTTACATATTTTCATTTTTATGTTCATAAAAAGGAAAATAGGTAGGGAATCATGGTTCTTACAATCCTTAAGTAATTCTCTCATATATTTCATTTCCCATATTAGAAAGAGAGAGCGAGATATTTTTAATTTAAATAATATACGAGTCAAATAAATTTACACTGTAATTTATTACGCATTTAAATTTACCATTCTTTCTTTGTTATTAAGAAATTTGATTAATTTTTAGTTGATTTTAATTAAAAATATTAAATTATATTATTACGAGGAAAATCAGTTAAAAATGAATACACTCACGTTTGTGAAAATTGCAACACCATGAAGGACTTACGCGAGTGAGCTGAAATTTTCAGGAAATGCAAAGTAGCGCATGATATGCAAATGATTAGAATTGCAAATCCGTAGCGCATGCGTATGCTGAGCAGCGCCCTCTGAACGGCTGATGGATCCGAATAAATAGACGGCTGTAGCGAGGCGTGTATGGTTATCGGTGGTTATCTGCTAGTGGTAAACGT
>KK113367.1:613279-680877 GCA_000611955.2 Stegodyphus mimosarum
GCAGCACTTATTGCGGCGCGTGGTGGCCACACAAAATACTGATTCTGATCTCTTGTTCTTGTTTGTTTGCTTTGAACATTTAATCATTTATTTGTACCACTACCACTCAACTGTGTATTAAATTGCATTCAATTATGACGATTCCTTCTTGGTGTTGCAATTTTCACAAACGTGAGTGTATAAAAGCCAAGATAATTGCTGATCTTTATGCAGACTTGTATAACTTAATTAGCTACCATTAGCTAAAAATTCCATACTAAACATTGCGTGTGTTTTTCTCATCATCGAAAATCTTTTACATGCTTTAAGAGTTATCTTACAATATTATTAAATGTAACTTCAGCAGATAAGCGTTGAAAATAGAACAGAAGAGCATATAATTTAAAAATTTTTATGTAAGCGTGATACTTTTCTTAACAGTGCTATATAAATTTATTGATGCATTGACTGACTTGTTTCAAGCGGTAAAATGAAGTTATGAAAATTCTCGCAGAAAGTATGACTTTTTTTTTTCATTGGCGGGCTCTAGCCGTCTATAGACGTTGCCAACTACAAAGGCTATAAACGGTGGTCTTTTTATTATGGAGACATCTAATAGGTGAGTCACCGTTGCCTCCTATGACGGAAGGCACAAATTGCATCCATGCTGGATTCGAACCCGGACTCTTCGGTACAACAGGAAAGTCACTAACCACGTGACTTTATGCGTTACAATATTAAATATGTATTTGCTACAATAGTTTACGTTGTGCAGACAATAGATTATTTTGAAGCGAGAGATATAAAAAATGAGTAATGCCCCTCGCCGGGACTCGAACCTGGATCTCTCGAATATACGCCAAGTGTGCTACCGTTAACAAAGGCATGCTGAAAGGAGGAAGAAAATACCTTCTAAAGTGTTAATGATATTTCGTAACCGGGATAGTTCTTCGATTAATAAACCCAAGAAGAAAACAACTTATTGCAGTTTTAACCGATAACAGTTGAAACTGACGTAACAAAGTTTCATTTATTTATTCTGTTGCACTAACCGAAATACATGAATACAACAGAATTTCTTTTCCTAAATTCATCGTGATCGAAATTGTCCTATCGTATAACATTTGGTTGGTTTAATGTTTACATTAGCGAGATGAACATCGTAGAAAAATGAAGAATAGAAAAAGGGGAGGTACAATGTACAGGCCGCCCAACCGGGATAGTGGTTAAAGTCACTGACTGCAGTGCCGAAGGGCCAAGGTTCGAATCCTGGAGAAGGCATGGATGTTTATAAATGTATAGCGTCGGTGCGGTATGGTGGCACTTTAAACATGCGGCGAATCGAAAGTCCTCTCGTGCGGTTTGGTGAAAGGGGAGAGGGGCGGAAGACCGTCGGGCCCGTCCCACCTGGGGTGCTCTCCCTCAAAATTGGAGGCGGAACTGAACTAAAAGGTACTGTCATCTGCAAGGTATTCAAGGCTATTGCCAGCAACAAGTGTATCTTCCACTCCTTGCTACGAGATATTTCGTGGGCTTGTTCTAATGTTGTTGTCAAACAAGTGAGGTAAGTCACAGCAACAATGTACGCACCTTTCTTCTTCCTCCTCGTGAGAATTATGTTTCTTTGATGCATCATTAACATAAATGTCCTCGTTCTCAGTATGAGTCACTTTTCCGTACAAAACTTGCTTTCATACCTGTGAGAAACAGTATACTAATGTTTACAACATATTTTACATTCCGTTTATAATAGTACAGTATATTCCTTTGCATATTATCAATTTAAACAGTATACTTCCTTGCATAATTTCTCAATTAAAACTTAGTATAATACAGTATACTTCCTTGCATAACTTATAAATTAAAACTTAGCATAATACAGTATACTTCCTTGCATAATTTATCAATTGAAACTTAGTATAGTACAGTATACTTCATTGCATAATTTATTAATTAAAACTTAGCATAGTACGGTATACTTCCTTGCATAATTTACCAATTAAAACTTACTACAGTACAGTATACTTCCTTGCATAATTTAGTAATTAAAACTTACTACAGTACAGTACACTTCCTTGCATAATTTATCAATTAAAACGTAGCATAGTACAGTATACTTCCTTGCATAATTTATCAATTAAAACTTACTACAGTACAGTACACTTCCTTGCATAATTTATCAATTAAAACGTAGTATAGTACAGTATACTTCCTTGCATAATTTATTAATCAAAACTTAGTCTAGTACAGTATACTTCCTTGCATAATTTATCAATTAAAACTTAACCATAACTATGCACGTTACACAAATATCACGTTTCTTTAGTATTCATTGTTATCCGTAGTTCGCTTTATATGGCACGAGTCTTGGAACACACTGATACGGGTGCCATTAATTTACTTATCATCCGTATTTTGGTCTTGCAATGTGTTCTGGTTCAAGATCAGCTGCTTTGTAAGGTTTATCCTAATTTTAGTAACAGTTATTTTAAGTTTATGCATCTTTCCTATCTTTCTAGTTTCAGCTTACAATTTCCTACCAGAATGTATTTTCAGAGACGCGGTTAATGCAAATGAGTAAAGAATGGTATTTAAGTCGATGTTTCACCGACTTCGTGAGAGAGAGCCTGGGTTCCTGACTAGCGCGCGTTTGCCTTTCGGCTACGTCTCTCTTAGCTTTGCTACGCTCGGCCGTTGTTTGGCTTCGCCGATTTAATTAAGATTCAGGAGCCAGCTGTTTAGAATCTTGATAGCTTCGGCTGTATCTTTCAGTTAGCTTTAGTTAAGCTTAGTTAAGTTTAATTTCCTATTAATTTAAGTTCAAGCCCAAGTGGAGGCTTTGCTGTACACTCCGAGTTAGGAATTGATTGTATCAAATTTATTGGAAGAAATAAAGGGTAGTTAACCCTTCGTAAGTCTTACGTCTCTGTTAACACGCTTAAGCGATTGTTCGCTTATTAGTGTTTGTGGGGTTCAAGGATTGAACACTGAATTAAATAAATAAAACCCCACAGTTTATTAGTTTCTTGGCATAGTCTGTATATGTTGCACAATATTTGGAGTATCCTTTTTCTTCGGTACGGGCTGAGGAGAGCATTTTACTGAGTCGTGTCGCAATTGTATTAATTTTTTTTCAAAAGTAATGTATTTCATGCTAACAAAACGTGAAGTTTTGAAAGAGGAAACGGAACGTTACGGCGACCAGTTTTACCACGGCCAGTGAGAATGAGATCACCAACCACTGTTAACCCTTTCTACCCATTGTCGACCACCGTTGGGTCAAGGCCTGGCAGAGTCGAACAAGTTGGGCTTTTTACCTACTTTTTAATGCCATTCCGCTGACCACTGTGACCTGGCGCGCAATGTGTATGTAGATGCTGTCTGTCAATTCCTTCTTCTTCGCTGGACCATGGAATTCGAAAAAGAAAGAACACAGCTGGGAAAACAAACGCCCGTCTTGGAGAGGTTTTTTTATTTTATTTTTATGCTGTTTTTCTTGTGGATATTTTCCACACCTGTAAGCAAATGGAACGTAGAGTACAACCAACTTTCACCTCTCGACGCGGTCTCTTCCTGGTGTGCAGGGAAGAGAGAATGTGGTCTCTATCTCAGGCTGTCCTTTGAGTTGGATTCGCTTCCTGAATGTATGTCGTTTAGGTTAAGAGCCAATTAATACAGCGCAGTACAACTGAAAGAATGACATTCCACCCATATTTATTTGCTTTTCTTTCTAACAGCAGAAAATTAATCAGATTTAATTAATCAGATGATTTTTATTTCAGAAATCAAAAAGATGTTGTGTTTGAAATTTTATCCTTGTTTCCATTCAATTTTTCTCTTTATTCAAATTACTTCTCCTAATTGCTTTGAAGCTATTCGATTTCATCACATCCGAAGATTCTCTAAAATAAATTGGTAATATGAATTTCTCTCAAATACTTCCTTCCGTTCTACAAGTATGAGTTCTAAGTCTCAGTTAAACATACATTTGTAGTAGATTGGAATTCACTTTAACAGCCATATCGCTATCTAATGGATCGTTGTGTACGTGGATGAAAGAGCCATGCAGTAAAAACAAGCAATCTAGAATTATCTTTTTGGGAATGTAGCGGAATTTTCGTTTTATACGATTTTCATTTTAATAAATTAAACTTTCTAGTTAAATTTTTATTCACGTAGAAAATACTTTGACTGTTTTTAAAAACGTCAATGTATAAGGACTTAAAAGTTAAATAATAAAATTTTAAGTAAATCATTCAGTAGGAGCAAAGTACTGCAGTACACGTTAATCATTAGCACATAAACAGCAGAGCTTCCGAAAGTCCAAAAATGAATTAAAGTCGAACCGTAAAACATATGTAAGGTTTTAGTTTAAACTAACAAAGTTTTATTTTAATTTGCCTTTTTCTATCTGTTCTTATTTCAACTTCTCGTTAGAATAAGCGCGCGTTTCAGCTTTATGCTAATTTGAAGTGGAGCCAAGTTTATATTTAAACGGTAGCGAGGAACTACTCAGGGTGAGAGAGCTTTAAGTCTCAGACCACTGCTACTCTATTCGACGTTCGCCTGACCAGCTAGTATTTAAATTCTAAGCCATAGCGCTGTTACGCTATTACTTATTGAAGTAAATCTAAGTGCGCTAGTATTAGTTAAATCTTGCTACGCACCTTTTAGCATACAGGCCAACCTCGCGTTTATAGCTCTGTGAGCAACGACTACTTAATTTTTAATTAGCTTTAGTTTAAATTATCTGATTGTTCAGTTTAGACCCAAGTGCTGTCATTATTTTCTGTATCCCTCCCGAGTTGGGAAGTGGCTGTATATAATTGTGGTTTAATAAAAGAGGATTTTAAATCCTTCTGAAGTGCTGTTCTTCTACCACTTAACCACAGTTTTCTATCACAGAACATAGCTGCATTCAGCTTCCTGTTCAAGATCAGGACTTAAAGTTTCACGAAGATGTTCGCCAAGAATATGCACCGAACAAGCAGTCCTGACACATAAATCTAATCAAATATATATATTCCTGATAATATGTAACTGTAAGGTAAAAGTATGTAAAGCAAATCTCTAGTTTTAATTGGCATTAGTCCCTTTCATTCTTCTCTTAAATTTGTGTACGTCTCCTTTATACTCTAAAAATAGTAACTATTTGTAGCACATGAATCTAAACTGCGTCATTTCAAAATTAATCCGCATCGTAAGATCTCACGTAACGCTGCAGTGCAGACACTTCTTATCCAACCATTGATTAAGATTTCTATTGAAATCAAAACTTTGTTTTATCTCCCCCATGCTTCCTATTGAATGCCTCATGCACTTTATGTTTCCTTTTTTCAAACTAACATGTCGCTGCTCGTTTCTCTGTATCTTCAAAGATGGGCTAAACTTTCAAAATTGTACGGTACATATTGCGCCCATGATGATGTATGAATCAGAATGTGTCTCAAGAATTAGTTGTCCAACAGTAAATTATGTAGTGTCTGCGGCTGCATTGGTCTGCAAATTTCGTCACTCTTACCTACTTAATATACCCCTCCAATTTAATTATATTCATGGTGTGTGTGTGTGTGTGTGTGTGTGTGTGTGTGTGTGTGTGCGTGTGCGTGTAAGATAAAAAATATGTAAATCAGCTTTGTAATTTAATTTAACAATAGCCGAATTTCTCATTTTTAATTTCTGTACTTTAAAAATCGTAATGTCTTTTCTAGACTGCGTCATTTCTAAATCATTCTATGTCGCATGGCTCTTGCGTAACGCTGATGCCATGGCTAATTCGGAATTTGAGCTCAAAATTTTGAGTAAATTCAAGCATTTTTGAAGCTAATAATAATGTTACACAATTATTAACTACTCCTAATAGCCCTCGAACTAATGGTAAAGTTATTACGATTTTTAGAATACAGAGAGAAAATACCCAAATTAAAAACAAGAAATTAAAAGACTATTGCTAAATTAAATTTGTGTAGCCGATCGGTAAAGTCACTGAACACTGGTAGTTCTGTCCGAGGTTCGAATCCGGCTTGGCTGTATGGAGGTTTTCGTAGTTTTCTCCATGTGTAAAGTGTTCGAACGAGCCAGTTCACCTAAGAAAGTCCTCCACAAAGGCATCCCCCTTCTATATAGAGCCTTAGGGCGGAACACGTAAATAATAATAAAAATAAACAAATAAAAAAGTATTTTGTGTGTGAATTTTACAGAATTTAGTAACATTTTATGTATTTATTTGAGGAAGGAAATAAGGAATCATAGCATTGTACCGAAACAAGCCCTGCGCCTGTGGATCTTCCCCACCACTCCCCCCTCCGCTCTTAGCCTGAAAATCATTGAACATGTATTTTGTAATTGATGTCGAGCGCCGAATAACTGACCCGCTTCCGCAAGACAATTAAATAAGCAGTCTGCCGAATCGGCTGCCAATGAAGGCACGTGATTTCAGAAAATTTTTGCAAAATTAATGAACCATTTCATGTTCCTATCGATAGACTGCGTTTTGTGTTGGGGAATAGACAACTTGTGACTGAAGTGTTTATTTCGTAACTTTTCTGTGTTTACTAATAAAAAAAAATTTCCTATTTCTGCATCGATCCATACCTCTATATTTGTAGAAGTTAAATGTGCTGAATAAGTTCCGCTAAACTTCATATTCGAAATTTCCAGTATTGTAGCTTATTTTCATTTTAGAAGAAACTATTTTATTGAATGTGTTATAAGGAGTGTTTAAATGAAAGTGATTCGAAGCGCTGCATGCGAAATGTTTGCACTGGATTTTCGTGAAACAAACGCGATAGTGAAGCTGTATGTACTACGCATGCGTGCGTAGAAGGAGATGTGTGGTAACATCAATCGTAAGGACGTGGTATTCATTCAAAAACGACTGGTGTGGATGCAACTGCGTCGACAACGGATCAGCGAGCTGTAATTAACTTTCTTACGCTGGAAAGGTATAAGCGGGTAGAAATTCATCAAAGAAGAGTGGCTGTGTACGGAGACACGTGTGCGTCCAAGCTCACGGTGACGAGGCGGGCAAGAATGTTTAGCGAAAGTCGCCTGGAGACAACGGATTTCCCGTGGCCCTGTCAGGCGCTCAAGGTTGTGACAGGTAAGATGATTACGGACATTGACACGGCAATCAAGGCAAATCAACTTCGAAACATTCGTGACATTGCAAATGAGTTGAACGTTTCCATCGGTATTGTTCACAATATTGTCAGCAACATTCTGAAGTATTGAAAAGTTTGTTGCCAGTGGGAACACCGCATACTGTCTGACCATCAGAAGAAACGGCGAATGGGTCTCAGTTTACAGCATTTGGTGCGCTACACGGCTGACGGTGACGACTTTTTGCAGCACATAGTGGCAGCGGATGAAACCCGGTGTCACCAGTCACCACTTGCAACCGGAAGGGAAGTCCGTCAGTATGCAGTGGAAACATCCTGACTCGCCTAGGCTAAAAAAATTCAAAACTTAGCCGGAAAGATGATGTTAATGGCCTTTTTCGACATTCAGAGCCCCTTGTTACTTAAGTTTACGGAGCCGCACGTTTCCATCAATGCCCAACGGTACACGAAAAAGCTTGATAAGCTGCATAAGGCTATCAAAAACAAACGTCCATGTATGCTGGTGTCAGATGTCATCCTTCTGCACGACAATGCAAGACCGAAATACCAGAGGACAGGGGCTATCTATAAGTCTACCTTACACAGATTAAAGCCCCAGCCTCCAGAAGCCATCAGTTGGCTTTTACTACATCAAAAAGAAAGTTTACATGAGCAAACAAAGCTTTCATCTTACAGTATTGTCGTTGCCAATTTACATTCAGTCTTTAAAGTACATATGTCATTTGATAAATACATAAGACCGACTAAAATACAAAAACAAGATACTACAACTTCTGTTCAACAGAAAAACATTATTTGCAATTACTGTCTTAATTAGAATTAGATCAGAAAATTGTCAAAAATACCGCATGTCGCCCGAGTGTGTGTCAAGGCATTGGCTCGTAAAAAGTGGCAAGTCTTGAAATATCCAGCTTAGAGCCCAGATCTGCCGCCTTGTGACTATCACATCTTTGGACCGCTGAAGAAAAGCCTAAAGGGACAACGCTTTGACTCCGACGAGGACGTAAGGACTGCAGTTATGAACTGGTTCCATGATCAACCGATATCGTTCTTCGCGGACAGAATTCGAAACTTTCCCAAGCAATGGGACGTCTGTCTTAACGCAATGGGTGATTTTTTTTTGTTTAACAAACATTATGTATGCATTTCAATCATTAACAGGCTTGGCAGGGACCGTACTGGTACTGTCGTGTCTGTTCCTTTGGCTGTGTGTGGAGCTAGATCGGACATCACCGACCTTTTCGTCGGGGATTTGGCCCTCATAGTTTCGATACGGGGACTACGTGTCCTATAGCCTTTCATAGGGCCGGGCCGGGCCGGAACTGTGGGGTCTGCGTCGTCGGCGAGGAGGTTTCAGGAGCGTGGACAGCTCACCTCGAAAGGCAGCCCCAGGACGAGGGTCCAACTCTTGCGTTCTGTCTATCTGTTGCGTAGAATCTAGAGAAATAGTGATTGCACAGAAAGAGGGTTAAAACTACTCTTTATTAAACTCTTTAAATTATTTACAATGCGTCAACTCGACGCTAACATACTACGCCTCTACTTGGGCATAAACTGAAACAGTAGAATCAAAACTAAAAATTTGGAGATTTCACAAGTAGTAGAATTAAACTACACGGCTCATACAATCCTGTATCCTACAGCGCGTAGATAAGTCTAGTGGCAGCAAGATAATAGCTACTAAGCCACGTCTAACCATCAATAACTGCTAAGCGGAAGCTTGCGTACAACCACGCACAGAGATTTCCCAGACTCTAACTTTCCTTACTGGAACGTATTAAGCTTTTTCTCCCAGTGGTAGAGTTTGCATTCCTTACGCGCGCTACCAAATTTAAATATTCTGGCACTGACAATTAGGGGAATGAAGGCTTATAGGAAAGTAACTTAAAATTAAATTTAACTGGTTATTTAAAATAAATATAAATCCCTGCAAAATATTGCTGTTCCTATCCATATATCTGTCTCATTTCTTTCGCTACACATTTCATGGATACACACCTCGAATGACTTTCATTTGAACGCCCCTCATAAATGAAATAACAACTTGTATTTTGGTCATATGTGTTTATAAATTGTATGAGTTTGTATGAGGTCATTTTAAAACTAGGAAACGTGCAATAAAGCCTAATCTCTCTTCCGTACCTTAAAAAGCAAAATTGCATCCATATATGCATACCAGCGGGTTGCAGCCAAAACAAAATTTGTAATTTCTAAGTACATTTGAAAAGAAAATGCACAGATACATTTCAGTATGAATAAAATCAGTTCATTCTTTCCAAACAACAACCAATTCGTTAATAACTTTTTTGTTGCCAAACCAAGAAACAAAGACTTTTGACACTTCGGGTTAACACGTTTACGTGTGACGTCATGATTTAAATTTAATGTAATATAACAACTTTTTGTTGATATCAAAAAAAGAATTAATGTGGCAATAACATATCGGGTCAGTTATTCTAATCTGTAGCAAAAAAAGTTGCCAAATTTAAAATGCTAACATTAACGAGAAAATTTTCGACAGAGAATGACATCACATGCAGCTTCGTGCTTTCTTCACGTCAGAATATGACCCTATGAAATAATAATGTATTTAATGTTTGGCAATACTATTTTTAGTCCAAAGGGATTTAGTCCCGAAGGACTATTACTTTCGTTTTGCGATTTTGCGTCGGAAACACAAAAACGGCGTATCACTTTTCAAATTGTTGCCACTAAATGTTATCGCTCTGCATTAAATTTTAAAAAATGAAAAATCTGCATAAATGTATGCATGTTTCTCGCATTGTGATAAAACCTAGAGCCATCGAATTTTGAATGACGTAATCCTACTGCGAATATGGGCATCTGGAAGCCCTAATTTTGAATTTGAAATTTGCTTTATTATCGATTTTATGTTTTGTAACATTTCGACGAATTTCTGATTAACAAACTAAATGATTTCAAAGCGAGCAATGGCAACACTGTACGGAAAAAAAAACATTTTTATCTCCAGCGCACGAGACTTACGGAAATTCTAAAGATATGTTCATTTTAAAATGATTTTGCGATATTGATTTTGAACTGAATTTTATGGTTTGAGTACGTAGTACATGATATTTAATAAAAAAAAGGTAGCACACGAAACGTTAAAAAAACGCGCCTTTGCACGTAATTTAAAATCTGAAATCTTTCAGATTTTTTTTATTTCATATTTTGTAAAACTTGAATTGAACTTAAATTGTAAAGTTTTAATTTTGTAACACTCTGTGATTTGAAAGCGGGCTGTGGCAACACTCTTAGAAATAAAGCATTTCTATCTCCAGCGCGCGCGGTTGTTGCCACTCGGAAAAATGAGTCCGAAAATTAGCGTTTTCACATTTTTTAATTACTACGTGAGCTATTTAAAGTCGTAGGAAGATGAGAATGGTCGAAATGGGTTCCCATCAATATTTGGAATCCAGGAGGTACCTATGTAGAAACTCAACTCCCCGCCGTTCCGGAGGCGATGATGCTACAAAAAAACAGACAGACGCGCTCAGATTTTAATAGTAATTTTCCTGATATTAGGGTAAGCAGAGAATGTGAATTCACCGTGTTCTCTCCTTCTGAAAGACTGCCACGAGATTATTGGGCTATCTGCCAAGTTTTTTCAAGAAAAATAAAGACGATCTCGGTTACAAATTTTGATTTCTTACTGTTGCACTCTATAAAATAAATCTGATTGTTTATAAGCGTTGTCACTAGTATACTTGTCAGGACTGAGTGTTCGGTACATACTCTTGGCGAACATATTCGTGAATTAACTAAGTCCTGATTTTGAACAGGGAGCTGAATGCAGCTATGTTCTGTGGTAGAATACTGTGATTAAGTAGTAGAAAAACTGCACTTAAGAAGGATTTAAAATCCTCTTTTATTAAACCACAATTATATACAGCCACTTCTCAACTCTGGAGGGATACAGAAAATAATGACCGCACTTGGGTCTAAACTGAACAATCAAATAATTTAAACTAAAGTTAATTAGAAATTAAATCGTCGTTGCTCACAGAGCTATAAGCGCGAGGTTAGCCTCTATGCTAAGTGGTGCGTAGCAAGATTTAACTAATACTAACGCACTTAGATTTACTTCAATAAGTAATAGAGTAACAGCGCTAAGACGTATAATTTAAATACTAGCTGGTCAGGCGAACGTCGAACAGAGCAGCAGTGGTCTGAGACTAAAAGCTCTCTCACGTTGAGTAGTTCCTCGCTACCTTTTAAATATAAACTTGGCTCCACTTCAAATTAGCATAAAGCTGAAACGCGGTTATTCTAACGGGAAGTTGAAATAAGAACAGATAGGAAAGGCAAATTAAAATAAAACTTTGTTAGTTTAAACTAAAACCTTGCATACTAATTTATAGATTTTGGTGCAGTCTTTATCTTAGTACGTGAGCAGAGTTTCTCAGCATATTTATTTTCAGGGATTTTAAATCTTTTTGTGGTCTGTTTTAATGTCTGTTCCTTGCTGTATTCTTTATTAGCTACTAACGGAAGTACCCGAAGCCAGTTAAGTTAGATTGAGAGTAATGAGCATGTAACAGCAAAGCGAACGATCCGCTGTAATCCTTCCCTAATAAAGATGTCAAAAATAAGATTCATAGTCATACATTTTTCAGCCTGGTGTGATATGGAACCCACATAAAAATTTTTGACGGAAAAATAAACTAATTCCCTCTCATTATATCAGCAACAATGGCACGCAGTTTTTAATTATCTTAAGTCTTTCTAATCAAATGGTCGTAAAAGCTCACGTTCCGTCCAATATTTCACTTACATTCAATTTTACTCGATTAAATGTGGCAAAAAATGTATCATAATTGATCAGAAATCAATAACGCGATCAACCAAACAAACGAACATTCTTCCTTATGTTATATAGATTTTGTAAAACTTACAAATTTTTGATTAACAAACTCTACGATTTGAAAACGAGTCGTAGCAACACTTTTCGAAATAAAGCATTTTTATCTTCAACGCGCCAGACTGTTGCCACTTCGAAAAATGAGTGCGAAAATTAGCGCTTTCAGAGTTTTTTAATTAATACTATTTCGGCTGATTAAAGTCCTGCGAAGATAGGAATACCCGAAATGGCTTTCCACGAATTTTGGAATCGGGAATAATGTATTTAATGTTGGGGCAATGCTATTTTTATTTCATCGTAAAATTTAGAAATTTTTTATTAATAAACTTAAGGATTTGAAAGCGAGCAGTGGCAACAACTTTCGAAATAAAGCAGATTTTCATCTCCAGCTTGCGAGACTCTTGCCACTCGGAATGGAAAAATGAGGGCGAAAATTATCGTTTTATCGTTTTAGCTTTTTTTTTTTTGTCGGTTGAAAAAAAAATTGGACGTCGACCTCTTCCAGGATCCAGAAAAGAATTATAGAAAGTTTGGTGACGATAGCTATAGTAGTAACTGAGTTATTTGAAGACAAACAGACTTTCTTCTTTATATATATAAATAGATAGATCGTTGTTGCAGTATTTTGAATACTAGAAATGCTGTTAGTCTCAATCCTCACCGTTTTGTCCCTATGAATTCTCAAAGAAAAAGATGTTGTCACCAAATGTTATCGCCATGTATTATTTTTAAAGAAACAATACAGCAAATATAAAAAAAAAATGTGTAACAACATAAATAAAAGGAAGTTCCTACTGAATTTTAAAGAAATGATATAGCGAATGCCAAAAAATTGTATGGAAACAGTTAACATGTCAGGAATCCTAAAAACGTCCTATTTTTAAATACACTGGTGTGCAAAAATTAAGGACGAGACGGTTTTTTCAATATAACTTTGTACAAAAGCTTTCCAAATCAACACATTTAATACCGTAAGATCCCCAATACGTAAGGACATGAGTAATGTAAGCAACACTTACTAAAACAGAAATCAGAGGGATAAAAAGAAGCTTTATTGAAAAAGTATCATGGAGCGCAATGCGACTGAAGGCCGAAACATCCCTGTGATGGGTGTCCAGCAAGAAACATCCGATCTTTAATAGGGGATATGATCTCCCCTGACAGGCAGGTTTCACATCATTCGTGCATGCTGGATATGTGGTGGTTAATGAGCTGTTGAGACACTGTTGCTCGTTCCTCTTGTAGCACCAATCGCAGTTTCGGAATCGTTACTGGCGATAAGTTACGTGCTGCCACGGGTCTCCCTAGTAAGTTCCGTACATGCTTGACGGGATTTAGATCCAGAGACCTTGCCGACCAATCCATGTGTTCAATATCTTCACTCTCCAACAGCTCTTCGACAGTAACTGTGCGATGAGGTGGAGCGTTGTCGTCCATGAAGAGGAACTGAGGACCCATAGCCCTTGTGAAAAGACGCATGTAAGGAAGAAGAACCTCGTTACAATAGCAGTCCCAGGTGACGAACCTCCTTGGGAGATATGAAGGTCGGTCCGGCTACCAAGCATTATGTCTGCTCGAACGAGAACTCCGCGACCTCCAAAACAGTCCCTTTTGATGATGTTGAAGGGGTTATTGCGTGTTCCCCGCTCTGTCCAGATGTGTATGTGTCTAGAATCGCAACTCAGACTAAATCTGCTCTCATCTGTAAAGAGTACTCGTCCCCATTCATTGTCTCTCCAATTCCGGTGTTCCCGGCACCACAGAGAACGCCTTCTCCGATGGGCAGGCGTTAGAGGTACACACCGTACAGGGCGTCGTGCAAACAGACCACCACCGTGCAGTCTTCTGGCCACGGTAAAACGCGATATCGGTCGTCCAGTCGCCTGTGTCGTGTGTCTAGCGATTTCTCCCGCTGTCTGCCGCCTGTTTCTTCTGGCCTGTAAGGCAATATACCGGTCATCTGCGGGTGTGGTTCCTCGTGGACGACCACTACTAAACCCCCGGATAGCTGTTCCTGTAGTTTGAAATTGTCTCCAAAGTCGTGAAACGATGCTGTGAGCAATTCCGAAGTCTGCAGCCACACTTGTCACACTGCGGCCTTCCTCCAACTTCCCAATGATTCGACCTCGGGTAAAAGCATCCAGATGTCGTCTAACAGATTGATTATTCGCCATTTCTCGCTGAGGCAGCAACTCGGTTTGATTTTAACTGCTATACGGCATGCAATCTCTTTGCCAGAAATACTGATCTTACACCGACAACATGCTTTATACTACTCAGACACTCCCCCATTACGTCTACCTGCATATCTGCGCATGTGTTACCGTACATCACCTTACTTAATCTCCTGATTGGTCTTTCTGTCCGCTCTGCCTCTTCGTTCAGCTGATATGCTAATTTTTCGACTTCGTCCTTAATTTTTGCACACCAGTGTTTTTTCTAATATTGCTGCTGAATTTCATGTGGCATAAGTTCAAGAAAGTGATGTTTAATATAAATTAAAAAAGACAAAATTAATAACGAAAAGACCAAAAAAAAATTCTGAAAGCTTTTCAAAAGGGGCTTTTTTTTTTTAGTCCGGCTTTGTCCCTGAAGAACTATTGTTTTCATTTTGCGATTTTGAGTCGGAAACATTAAAAGTCTGAATCACTTTTCAAACTGTTCCTACTAAATCTTGCAGCCCTGTATTATATTTAAAGAAATTAAATAATGAAGAATCTGCATAAATGTATGTATGTTTCTCCAAATGTGATAGAGCAACGGTACCTAGAGCCATCCAATTTTGAATAACGTACGTTTCCACCCGAATATGTGCATCTGGAAGCCCAAATTTGGAATTTGTTTTATTATCTGTTTCATATTTTGTAAAACTTTAACGAATTTTTGATGAAACAGACTCAAACGATTTAAAAGCGCGCAATAGCAACACTCTCCGGGGGGGGAACCTTTTATCTAAAGCTCGCGGAGCTGTGTATCGGAAATTCTAAAGATATACTCATTTTAAAATTATTTTGCGATATTGCTCTTGAGCTGAATTTTATGGTTTAAGTGTGAAGAACATGGTATTTAATAAATAAAGGTAGCACACAAAACGTTAAAAAACGCCCCCTTTGGACGTAATTAAAAATCTGAAACGTTTCAGATTTTGTTTTTCCAAAATTTTGCGTGTTACCTTTATTTATTAAATATCATCTTCTTGGCATTTAAACCAGAAAATTCAGTTAAAGAACAATATCACAAAATATTTAATGAGCCTATCTTTAGAATTTCCGGTACACAGTCTCGCGCGTTGGAGATAAAAGGCAATGAGGCAAATCGTTGAGTTTCTTAATCGAAAAATTATAAACGCTTTACAAAATATGAAATAGTTAATAAAACAAATTCCAATTTGGGCTTCCAAATGCCCATAATCGAGTGGAGATGTACGTTATTCAAAATTGGATGGCTCTAGGTACCCTTGTTTTATTACAGTGCGAGAAACATAAATACATTCATGCAGATTTTTCATTATTTAATTTCTTTAAATATAATACAGGGCTCTAATATTTGGTGGCCACAATTTAAAAAAGTGATTCGCCTTTTATAGTGAATCAACGAAAAATGCGAAAACGAAATTAATAGGCCTTCTAGGCGGATTGCCCCTTTGGGCTAGAAATTGTGCATGTCATCATACTAGGAAAACTGGATATTAATTATGATGATCTAAGAAAGGATTGGAATAAATTAATGGCAACCCTTAACACTGTATCGGATATTCTAAACATACGTTACTTTTAAAAATTTTGTGATATTCCAATTGTTTTATGTGACGTCAGTGTTTAACAATAAAATAAATGTTTAATAATAAAGTTAAAAAGACAAAAAGAGCTGTGTTGTGAGGCGAATTGCTAACGAAACAAGCTGGAGTGAATCCAAGAGCGCTTTAGCAAACTGCAAACTCGGCTAGTGTATAGAAGACCCTAACAAACCCTCTGCTACGACGTCAAAATATGATTTTTTTTTTTTTTTTTTTTTCAAAAAAATTTTTTTTTTTTTTTTTTTTTCTGGAGGAAGAGAGGGTAGAGCTAGGCTAATAATGTTTAATTCTTAAACATGTCTATTATACCATTTAAATTGTAAGGTTTTAGTTAAACTAACAAAGTTTTATTTTAATTTGCCTTTTTCTATCTGTTCTTATTTCAACTTTCCGTTAGAATAAGCGCGCGTTTCAGCTTTATGCTAATTTGAAGTGGAGCCACATTCTATTTAAACGAAAGGTAGCAACCTTTCAGTGTGAGAGAGCTTTTAGTCTCAGACCACTGCTACTCTGTTCAACGTTCGCCTGACTGGCTAGTATTTAAATTCTAAGCCGTAGCGCTGTTACGCTATTACTTATTGAAGTAATTCTAAGTAGTGGTTTAATAAAAGAGGATTTAAAATCCCTCTGAAGTGCAGTTCTTCTGCCACTTAACCACAGTATTCTACCACGGAACATAGCTGCATTCAGCTCCCTGTTGAAGATCAGGACTTAAAATTTACACGAAGATGTTCGCCAAGAATATGCACCGAACACACAGTCCTGACAAAATAAAGGCAACATTCTTGATATAAGTGAAACTTAAAAGACTGAGTCACTGATTTTACTAATATCAGCAACTGTTTCACTATTCGAGATTTATCAGACGCTAATAGAATCAGTAATGGATTTATGTGACTGATTTATGAGGTATTTCTCCCACCTTCTTCGCATGCCTTCGTGGTGTAGTGGTCTGCATACTCGACGCGTAACCGAGAGGTCCGTGGTTCGATTCCCGGCGAAGGCGTTGCTAATTTTTCATGTCTCCTGCTTCGAAATAACCTAATGTCTCTACAAATTTACTGATTATACTTTGAAGTATAGTATAGCGACATGCATCAATTAATCAGAATTCAACTTGGAAGCATAAACCTCTGTTTGCAAACGTTATTTGAAAACATTTCCGTTTTACACCTTTTGTTCATTAAAATATATTGCTGTGTGCGTATACTGGTTCGTAATAGATTGAACATACACAGGACCGGTAATTGCTTGATAAAATTTATTTTACCTAACGGAACACTTTACGATTCCGAAACTTCCCACAAAAATGCTCATACCAAAAAATATCATAGCATAATATGAAGCGTATCTAAAAGGCGAAGCTCGCACAGAGATCTCTCAAAACTTCGTACTCAACGCTCAACTGAGCAACTGCAAAACTGATGCTCCCACCGTTGTAAACAGTTTTCCCCTGCCGCCGAGAAATCTGTAGTACCTTCCTCTTCTGGAAAGTACTGGAAGGTATATGAAGGCCGGATACGGTTACAGTTACACATAGGGTTCTACTACAGTTAGTCAGTTACAGTACCATTTTAGTTATGGATGGAACAAACCAAATAGTTATAGAGTTATAGAGGGAACATACCAAAATATGGCCAAATGGTCGCCAAATCTGACGACTTTTGGCGATTTCTTGCCAAAGTTGTTGACAAAAACTAACCGCAAAACCATCGCCAGTTTAACGAGATAGCCATTTACCTCATTGTTAAATAGACCTTGCCCTTGTAATCTTATTTTTCCGACAGAGCTCCGTCTCTTTTTACATTTCATTACATTCTTATTACATTATACAAAAAAATATTACAATTCCACGTGTAATTTCTCTGAAATTATTTACATTTATGCGAAATTCGTAACAATATGTATGTATATTTTTTAATCTGGTTTGTGCAGCCTGCTGTGTATGAAAACTCAGAATACGCCACTAAATTCAAGCGTATTTATGTTCTATCCTAACTGGTTTGTGCAACTGTTTGCAATTTACTATTTATTGCTGTTATATGAAAATTATTTAGCTGTATGTTAGAAGTTTTCTATCAAATCTAAGCTTAGACATTTGAAATATTTAACAGTTATGTGATACGTTTAATAAAGTTCATAAATTTGAAATATGTTCTTTTTTATTAACTCCCCGTTAATAACGCCAGTCAGCGTATGTGAGCCAAAGCGCCAAATATGGTATCTTGGCTATATCGCGTTAGCAAGAGTGTTATTGCAAACAAACGAGGGAAAAAGAAATATTAATTTAGTAATTTTCTGATCTGGAACTGTTAGTTACTTTTGTATTGAAATGCAGGTAACCATTTTTTTCTGAATTTCTGCTCGATGCAGAAGATATGCAATTCTCTGTTACTTCTTTAAGCAGATCTCTGTATACATGGGAAGGGTAAAGTTTTGTTTTCATCCTGTACACAGCGATCTGTTTTCGCTTTAAAAAACATTAAGGAATTGGACAAATTTGGAATGGCGTGCTTTAAGAATTATATATATTATATTCATCATGAATAAAATATTCTTCTCATGAAGCTTTATATAGCGTTAAGATGGCCAGCATCTAATTAAATTTCGCACCTGTGTTTAAATTTGGTGCTAATTGGTGGCCCGTTAGCAGAAAAGAATGTGATATATTTAAATAAGCTTTAAAAATTTATAATTATTAGCAATATTATTATTAATAATTGTACTGTTTGTCTACAAGAAGAACAGCTTCCGCCACAGTGTCTGGAGAGTCGCGGTTGCTATAACAACAGGGTTAGTATTTTTCAATTAGGGGCGAGTCAAGGGTTGCCAATTCATCTGTAAATGCGGCAGGATGGCAAACTGAAAAATAAATCTTCAAGACACCCCTACGGAAAATGGGTTAAGTCTCGTTTCTACGGCAGCAGACAGCTGCAGACTAACTGGCGGGAGCTTTTCTTATGCTAGAAAAACTGTAAAATATCTTAAAAAGAATTGCGAGTAACTGTGCCTATTTAGCAATGAATTTTTCGTCAAATAATTGTTGTTATGCCAGTAGTATACGATTGACAGTAATGTGCACCTCCCTTACTTTTAAATTATGTGTTTAATACTATATTTCATATTGTTTGATTGATCCCTGCATTATTATCGCTTTCTGTGGTTTGGGGGGAGGGGGG
The DNA here is from genome assembly GCA_000611955.2 of Stegodyphus mimosarum. Taxonomy (NCBI): domain Eukaryota; kingdom Metazoa; phylum Arthropoda; class Arachnida; order Araneae; family Eresidae; genus Stegodyphus; species Stegodyphus mimosarum. The sequence continues at coordinate 632,237 of KK113367.1, forward strand.
CTCGTTTATGTTTGTCTTGTGAACAACAAATAAAATTTAAGAATTGTCAACAACAAATAAAATTTAAGATTTTCTGAACTATTTATTTTTGTGATTTGTTAGTTTTTATTACTGCTTACCGCCTGATGGGTTAGTAATGGTAAGGGTGTTTTTTATTTACGCAATATTGTTGTTATACTTATTTTTAATCAAAATCTTCATTATCCTCATTATTGTTAACGACCTTAGTATAAAAAGCATAGCTGTGAAAAACCAACCATTGGGGAGACAAATGAGGGAATAAAAGCAGTCGATATACACTTCTATGTGAACCAAGTTATGAGCTGGTATCCCCTTTTTCTCCGAACCCTTCTGCCAGAAGGTGAAGCACGTGTCATGCGATCACGTGATGAATCACCGGTTAGAGATGGGTAACTCTTCAACAGGGGATCCATCCCATCTTGTTGCGTCATCGAGGTTGAGGTACGTCAAACAATGATGTGATTCAAACCCTTTTAGTACTAGACCGTTACGCTTGATTTCATCTTTCCGAAAATTTTTCTTTTAGCTTGAGTAAGCCTAGAGAGCTAGAAACATTTACCTATTTCGGAAGTGGGTCGGTAATGTTAAATAATTGTCTAATTGTATAAATCCGAGTTCGCTGCCACTAACATGTTCATGATTAAAAAAATAGTATTTCGTTCCATATAAAAAAAGTAAATACTTAGCTGTTTTTGTAGTCCAAAGGGGCTTTGTTTCTGAAGGACTATTGTTTTCGTTTTGCGTTTTTGCGTCGGAAACATTAAATGTCGGTTCACTTTTTAAACTGTTACCACCAAATATTGCAACCCTGTTTTATATTTAAAGAAATTAAGTAATGAAGAATGTGCATAAATGTATGTATGTTTCTCGCATTGTGATCAAACGACGGGACCTAGAGCCATCGAATTTTGAATGACGTCATCCTGCCCCGAATATGGGCATCTGGAAGCCCAAATTCGAAATGTGGAATTTGTTTTATTATCGATTTCATATTTTGTAAAATTTTAACTAATTTTTGATTAACAAACTCGAGGATTTCAAAGCGAGCCATGGCAAGGTTGTACAGAAAAAACATTTTTATCTCCAGCGCGGGAGACTGTGTGTAGGAAATTCTAAAGATATGCTCAGTTTTAAATTATTTTGCGATATTGTTCTTTAACTGAATTTTATGGTTTAAGTGCGAAGAACTGCGATTAACCGCACATTCAGTTGTAGGTTCCTGTCCGAAGCGATCTTCAGACGAGCCACGTTGTTCTCAGTTCCTGAAGTTCATCAACACCTTTCATCTTGCTGTAACGTTTCCGAGCTTTTTGTCTTTTTAAATTTATTTAAAACTTAACAACAAATTCATTCGTGGTTAAATAATGGATGAATAGCGCAAATCGTTACATAGCTATATCTTACAGAAGGGAAAGAGCGAGCTTTCCGCCAGCCTAATCTTACAGAAGGGAAAAAGCGAGCTTTCCGCCAGCCTTTCTCTGGCTACATGTCCATTCAACTCCACTGCTTCGTCTCTTCTAACAAAAGACCAGCGAACACCCGTAAACAAGTCGGCATCATAAAAGCATTAGTGGATAGAGACCCATTAGCCTTCAGGACATTCTCCCTCGCCGATCGTTTACACCTTGGCCCTAAAAATGAGTTTCTTTAAGTTAGTCCGAAAGAGGAAGTCTCTAATAATAACCAGCTGGTTGTTTTTCTAATGATCCATTTGCTGTTACAGTTTGTCACACTTGCGTGCTCCTCAACTGAAACCCTTTCTTCAGCTACAAAACGAAACATCTAAAATTCACCTCAATTTACTCTCATGAGCCTTCTCTTGAGTAGCATCTAATATTATTGAACAAATTTGAAACCAGCGTGGTTGTGCGGCGAAAGAGCAGTCGGGTCAATGTTTCTAATCAATTTTGTAAATAACTGTTTTCTTAATTTGTGACATCATAGCGCGTCTGTATGTAAACATAATCTGTTTATTCTGTTGTTATTAGTCTTGATGCTTAAGATCGTGGAATTTCGAGGTTTAATCTGTAACCATTTTCTCTAAACTTGCTATGTTCACGTCTGTGAATAGCCACAAAAATCATAATCTTTTCAATGTCTAGGAGAATCTTCGACAATCCGTGTGCTTAAACGAAGGAAAGAATAAAGCACAATCTAGATAGCTCGTAGTCTCTTTCCTTTCCAAGCTAATTTTATTTAGATCCGAATAAAATAACTCTTTTTAATCTTTCTATCCCTGTTTTTCCTCCCCTAGAACCTCCTCCGCCGAAAAAAAAAATCAAAAAAGAAAGGAAAACGTATCTTGTAAAAATAAATGTAAAAGAAGTCTTCAAATCTCGCCCAGCCGACATGTACCGAGAAATAACATCTTTTTGTGCGCATAAAAATGGGTTTTTTAGAGCGGGGAAGAGCCTGTTGTCGTCTGCTTCGTTACCATTTCGGAGGTCGTTTTTCATCGCGTTAAAACATCGCCACAAAGAGAAGGGGAAAAAAAATGTTTGCATAATCGCAAACTAGTCTCTGCTGTCGTATCCATGACAATTATTCCAAAACAGAAATATGTAGAGGAAAAAAATTTGGAGGAGGAGGAACAGATTTGTATGCGTGCATGTGAGTACAACAGACAAAGATCAAAAGCACGACTTGCTGTTATTTTACACAGTTTAGAAAACCAGTATTAATAATACTCCTTATTTGATGGTAACCTCTTTTTTTTTTCAACAATCGGAGGAGAGAAAAAATTAACACGCTTTTTTTTGTCTGATGTATAAGAAATCTGATTTATTATTTTTACTTTACATTAACCCTTAAACACAGAGGTGGAGGTCTGTATAACCGCGCCAATATTCTATAACTGCAAAGCTGATTATAAGTTATATACTTATTTTTCTACTTTTCAGTACTTTCAAGATGACATAAGATATAATTATACTTAAATTTTTATTAAAATCTATTCATTATTTTTTTAATAATTTTTAAAATTGGGCCGCGGTTATATACACCTCACCTCTGCATTTACGTTACTTTTTTCTCGCCTGAGGGGGGGATGGCTTTATGACTACTTGGGTCATTTCAGCAATTGGCCTGATAACAGATAGTCATGATAATTGTCATTCCTTTAGCAACCGCGGAATGAGTTGGAATACTATCATGGTTTTTCGTATCCTTGCGAATTTCGCGTTTCGATGCGGGTTTCGGACAAAAATAGTTTATCCTTGAGGGGTTTTACTTTATTTTATTCAATGTTCAATCTTAGAACCCCACAAACACTAACAAGCGAATAATCGCTTTAGTGTGTGAACAAATACGTAAGACTTATAAAAGATTAACTATCCTTTATTTCTCAGAATAAATACACTCAGTTCCTAACTCGGAACGTACAGCAAAGCCTCCACTTGGGCCTTGAACTTAAATAATTATGAAATTAAACTAAACTAAGCTTAACTGAAGCTTAACTAAAGCTGACTGAAGATATAGCCGAAGCTATCAAGATTCCAAGTAGTTGGCCTCTAAATCTCAAGTAAATCGGCGGAGCGTAGCAAAGCTAAGAGAGACGTAGCCAAAAGGCAAACGCGCACTAGTCAGAAACTCAGACTCTCTCTCTCTCGAAGTCGGTAAAATATCGACTTAAATATCACTCTTACTCATTTGCATTTACTGCGCTTCTCAAATTACATTCTGGTAGGAAATTGTAAGCTGAACTAGAATTGATAGGAAAAAATGCGTTGACTTAAAATAACTGTTAATAAAATTAGGATAAACCTTACAACGTAAATTACCAGCGATTTTGGTACATCTTTTCAAATGCATTATGCAAATTAGTGCTCATCTGTTTATCAGTTGTGCTTATAAGTAAGCGATTTCGAATATCAAAATTAAAAAAGTGGCCATTGCCAAGAAAGAAAATTTGTTGTCGTTACTTTGGGTAGTTTACTGTAGGAGAGTCAGACTCAAATTACACGCCAGCCAAACGCACGATCTAAAAGTGGCTGCCCCCCGGGCGCGTAATGGCAGACCGCACATTCAGTTGAACAATGTTAAACGAATTATGCAGATTGCGCATGCCCAGAAGAGAATTTGGCGCAATTACGACTTTGGCGTCATTTTAAAAGAAGATAAATATGGTATATGGTTGATATTCTGTTATCTGGACGTAAACAGTTCGGGGTTTTAAAACTTGTTAGGTTGTACGTTACTTCATTACTTAGTTGTAAATATCGAATGTAAATTCCTCAAATTTTCGTTTAAGAAGGATTACTAAACAAGAAACATTACAGGATGTTGTTTATTGAGCGGAATGTTTATTGATTGTACTTCTGATGAATAAACGCAATCGATTATTTACCATGCGTTCCATTCATAAATACTTTAAGAACTTAACGAATATGTCTAGTTTAAACTACTGAATGAAAGCCAAAGAAATTATTACAAATAACTGATATTAAATGTAATGTTTATGAACAAAATAAACCAAAATTCAATGAAACAGAAGCAATTACAATAAGCAGAAAAAAATGTGTCTATAGTATTGCAATGGTAAAGAGTCGCTACATGAGGAACAGGCTCGTGTAGGATTGTTTATTTTTATTCACCAGAATTTTCTCCCACGCCAACGGTAAACGACTGAGCATATGCGCAGTAAGCGAAATTCGTTAACATTGATCAACTCAATGTGCGGTTTGCCATTACGCCTGCCGGGCCGCGATAAACAAATTGAAAAAAAGAGGAAAGAAAAGGAAGGAACGAAAGAATTTTTTAACAGAACTTATTAAATTTTAAAACATTTTCTACCTACGGAGGCTGTCCGCACATATTTTAGACGACTTTGCTTTGCTATAAAAAAATTCGCCAAATACCTTCTCTTTATCTACAGTGCCATCCATCAGTAGGACTGCATCAAGGAAAACAAGCAGCAATCATGTCAAAATACACTGCTAATTTCCTGGGGAAAAAATAGAACAAGAAACGCGTGTCTAGGCTCACTCATATCCTTACTAAATCTTCTGAACCACGGAATTTTTGCGCTTTTAGACTTTTAAAAAGCGAATTGAACAAACGTCGACCCACAAACCATTTGGACTTTGGAAAGCAGTTCCAGAGGAATGGGATAAAACACCTCTTTTAATGCTAAAAAAAGGCTTTAATTCTTTGAAATCACGGTGTCGAAATACAGGGTGTTTATAAAGTCCCGGACCCTAATGATGTTAAATAAATCATAAAAAAATTAAGATATAAAAAAACTTATGGCATTTATTGATGGAATAACTTATATATTTTCCTTTTCAGGTTTGAATATCTTTACTTTTGTAAATATCGTCTGCGCGTGTGGTTCATTTCAGATAATTTCATTTTCCACTCTAAATATCTGTACTTTTCTGTAATGTTCTCCGACGAAGCATCCTTTCATCTTCCTGTCATTGTTAATCGCTGTAATGTTCGCATATGGGGATCTGAAGACCCCCATGAATGCCATGAGGCACAAAGGGATTCCCCAAAGTGGTGTGGACTAATGCACGACTGAGTCATTGGGCCTTTCTTTTTTACAGAAAAGACGGTCTCATCAGTCGTATAATTAGACATGTTGAAAAACTTCATATTTCCACAACTAGAAGAGCTTCAGCCTCATGTCGTTTCGCAACAAGATGGTGCACCACTTCACTGGGGTACTTTGAATGACCATTTTACAGGAAGATGGATTGGGCGAGGAGGTCCAATTCCTTGGCCACCCAGATCACCTGATATAACGCCGCTGGACTTTTTCTTTTACGGATTTGTAAAGGACAACGTTTACAGGAAGAGAGTGTCGAACATGGATGACCTAAAAGCCAGAATGACAACCGCAATAGCCTCTGTGGATGCCGACACGCTTGCCGGTACCTGGCGTGAAATTGAATATCGACTTGATATTCTCCGTGCGACGAAGTGGAAGTTCATTGACAAGGGTCATGAAGCTTTTTGAGTCTATCTAACCGTTTATATTATTAATTTTAATCTATCTTTATTATTTTATGAGTTATTAAACATCAAAATGGGTCCGGAACTTTATAAGTACCCTGTATAATGAAGAGAAAGGGTTATCAAATGAAACATTTGAAACTCAAAAGCTATAGTAAAAAACTTCTGTAAGTACAATGAAAATCGTCTAAAATATGTACGAACAGCCTCTGCATTTGTTAAAATTTCCATATAAATATACGCAAAGAAACAATCCATATTTATACTTATTATCTGCATGAAATCTAAAAGTTGGTATCTGCAAGAAATTTCTGTCGATCGTAATTTGTAATTTGACAGATAATATTTTCAGACAGATATTGCAGGTAATATTAAAATTTTCAGCCTGACCTTTATTCAGGTTATTTTAATATTTTGAAGTAACCATTAATTACTTTTAATTTAAACTAAAAAGAAATATACGCAAACTTCTCAAAAGTGACAAAACTTGAGAATAAATAATGTAACCTATTCTTTTCTTTTATATGTAGACTTTTGTGTGACGCATACAAAAAATACTATTCGTATGTAAATATTTATAAACGTCTTTGTTTCTTCCTGCGCCTTTCAGCTACCCCTCGTGACGTTTCGATTTTCATAAAGTTAGTAATTTTGGAGAATAATTACTAGAAAGTATCTATATCACAAACTGTTAATAATCATCGGCAGTCTGGTTCTTTTCGTAGACTTATTAATTTTCAACTGCGGGAAAAAAGTTTTCACATATAAATATATTCCCACACAAAGCGATTATTCTTATTGAAAAAATTCCTAACTAAGAATATTTATCTTTTAACAAGTACTAATAAAAGTTAATTCAAATTTGTATCTTCAAATCTTCGAATAAGATTTATATCACAGATTAAATTAATTACTTCCACGTGTAGATTTTCCGGGCCTTACTTACGCTCGTTTTTCATAATGAAAATAATGTAAAACTGGACTCTAAACCATTAAAATCTTAAACATTTCTTGTCATAATACTGCTAATTAATTTATGGGACAAATCATTCGAGAGCCGTGTTTACGAGCCAGTTTCTCTTAGAAAGTCCTCCACGAAGGCATTCACTCTTAGCCCTCGAGAGCTTTGCCATAATCAAATAAAGCAAACCAACTTGAGATTTAGTAGTTTTATTTGTCTAAATCATTTGCTTTCCCCAAATAAAATATCCAATCTAGTCTATGAACCACTGACAATATTTTAATTAATATCTACTTTATTATAAGTCAGGTTTTTATGTAGTGCTTTGCGGCTTCTAGTTTACAGGTAGGCGATTTTCACGCTGCTGAGTTTCGTCCTTTTTTAAGCTTTCAGTTTTTTTCTATTTGCACTGAATCACTATACAGCGTATCACTTTTCAGACTGTTGCCACCCACCCTGTATTATGTTTAACGAAACGAAACAATGAAGAATCTGCATGAATGTATGCATATTTTTCGCATTGTGAAAAAACAACGATACGTAGAACCACCCAATTATGAATAACATAGTCCTCCACCGGAGCATGGGCATCTGCAAGCCCGAATTTGGAATTTGTTTTATTGTGTAGTTCATATTTTGTAAAACTCTAACGAATTTTTTTGATTAACAAATCAACGATTCCAAAGCGAGTAATGGCAAACATTGTTCGAAAAATGCATTTTTATTTCCAGCGCGCGAGAATGTCTATCGGAAATTCTGCTGAATATATGCTGTTTTTAAATATTTTGTGATTTTGCTGTTGAATCGAATTTAATGTGGCGTAAGTGCGAAGAACATGATATTTAATAAATAAAGTAAACACACAAAACGTCAATAATGAAAAGGCCAAAAAAAAAGTTTTATAAAGTCACTTAAGGAAACTGAATATTGATATTATAAACTCAGAAAAAACTGAAAAAAAAAAACGTATGCCAGCCCTTTACGCTGCTGCATCGGGAATTAAACGTGTAATGCTATGTTGCTTTTAAAATTTTTGTAATTTTGCTGTTGAAATGTATATGGCGTAAGTGGGAAGAAAATATGGCTTAATAAAGCTAAAAAAATAATAAGGTTTGTAGAGACATTAGAATATTTTGGAAACAGGTGAGATGAAAAATTTGCAACGCCTTCGCCGGGAATCGAACCACGGACCTCTCGAATACACGCCGAGTGTGCTTGACCATTACACCACAAAGGCATGCGAAGAAGGCGGGAGAAATACCTTATATACTCCCCCTTTTAAAGAGCGACTGGGGTTTTGGGGACCCAATCGCCAAATCCCGGTGGTGGAGCATCATCATCCACCACCTTTTTTTAGTTCGGGCGCCAGTTGTAGAGACATTAGGATATTTTGGAATCAGGTGAGATGAAAAATGAGCAACGCCTGCACCGGGAATCGAACCACGGACCTCTCGAATATGCACCGAGTGTGTTTGACCATTACACCACAAAGGCATGCGAAGAAGGCGGGAGAAATGCCTTATAGGTTTAGTAGGAGTAAGTGTAACAGCAGCTTGGTAGACTGCGAGCTCAGCGAAAATGTAAAAAACCGTAGCAAACCGTTCTAGGCGTCAGTTAAAATCTGAAACTTTACAGATGTTTTAAAAATTTTATTGTATTGTTGTATTCTTGGGCTGTTCCTTCATTAAAACATTCCTTTCATTACACAGATAACCCTTGCGTCCTTTGCCACAGTCAGATAAACCAAACCAAACCATATGCCAGCAGAATTTTCAAATTTTGGCAGATCTCAACCGATTATTACCGTCAAGTATTGCATAAGAGTGGCTGAGTGAATATATCACAAGAATTTTTAAAAATTCGACGATATTAATATGCTTTTATACTAAATTCTTTGCAATGAATATAAGTAATTACAATTGAAAAGAAACTTTCCCACATTCAGTTTAGACTTGGAAATAGTTGTCAGATACTTTGTCGTATTTGGGAATAAATGTACCTTTAAGTTTTAACCTATTAACTGCCATGATTCTCCATTTGGGGATTTGTCTTAGTAGGGGAAATTTGGTAACTTTAATTAGGTTAGCAACAATGGTTACTTTTTTACATTGTTGTTTAAACCTTTCTCAAGCTTTTGCATGAGTTGTTGAGTAGTAGTTGTTAAATGAGTGAGCTGGAGAGTATTTTTTGTGAGAAGAAGTGAAATTTTTGTGAGTTTCAAGATTTCAACATTTTCGAAACGCGGCATGTCATATTATTATGTGCATCATTTCCAACTCCTGTGTACTGTCGTGTTCTCTAATGGTTTTAGAGTATATTTACCAACTATTTTATTGTCAACATGAATTTTATTTTCCGGTGTGGGCTCCTTGAATGCCAATCCCCATTTTGGGCGCATGGCAGATTCCATCTATATTCCATTTATATTCCAATTTTTAGTCTCTGTGGCAATCTAAGTATCCAGAAATAAAAGTATATTGAGAGAAAAAAAAAATTCGCAGTTAATGGGTTAATGTGTTATCATCACATTTTTTTTTTTTGGTTTCTTAGGTCCAGTCGGATTATTATATTATTTTGGTTTATTTAGTCAATTATTTTTGGCATTAATTCTCTGAGATATTATTTTTTTCGAAATACGAATATTATAAACAACATATCGAAATTTAGTAAAAGCCATCTGGCGGTTTCTAGATTTACACATAACTGACATACGTTATCCCCGTATTCATGTGTTACTTTGTTATTGGGTTAATATGCTGAAACGTGTTCCAGTCATAAATGTATTATTTATATTAAAAAATTATTTTCGTACTCTCGATCCCATCGGACTTTATCAAAATACAGGATGTCTGTAATTAAAGAACCCTCTTTCAAATCTACCTACAAGAGAAACCACAGAATATTGTGAAATTTGTCGCTGTCTTAATGAAGGGATGGGAATTTTTTTTCAGCAGAAAAAAAAAATAGTTACATATAGCGCCACCAGAGGGCACTATACACGAAGAGCCGTTACATTATGACCACCCTGTTAATAACATGCAGGACCATCTTTGGCCATCAAAACTGCCAACACTCGGCGTGGCATTAATTCCAGAAGGTGCTGATACGTAGTCTGAGTTATCTGGTACCAAGCGCTCGCCAACTGGTCCTGCAATTCTCGCACATTGCGAAGGGGTAGCGTGGCAGCACTAATTTGGTTTTCTAGGTGGGACCACATATGCTCCATTGGATTGATGTCAGGTGAATTTGGAGGTCAACACATGACTTGTCATTGGAATGTTCCCCGAACTACTCCCTGACGATTCGACGCTTATGACATGGTGAATTATCCTGTTGCTAAACACCATCCTCCGTCGGAAATACTGTTGTTATGAATGTGTGAACATGGTCTGTAACGATGTTCACGTAGCGCACAGACGTCAGGGATTGTTCTTATGGAGATTATGGTTCCTGGTCCTAATGTGCTTCATGAAAACATTGCCCACATCATAATACCTCCGCCACCGGCTTGTCTCCGTCCAACTGTACGTCCGGGAGCCAGGGTTTCGTTTAGAAATCGGCATATTATCAGACGCCCGTTGATGTCATTTACCAGAAAACGTGATTCGTCTGACCGTGCAACTTTGTTCCATTCTTCTAATGTTCAATTGTTTCTTGGCCCTTTGCAGACGCAGCTGGCGATGATGTGCAGTACGTGCAGTGACATGCTATGGCTTCCGGCTGCGGAGGTCCATACGCAGCAATGAACGCTGCACAGTCTGTTGAGAAACACTGTCTGAGTCGTCAGTGTTGTAGCTCTTCGGGTCACGGCGAACAATCTCCGCTCTCCTCTGGAATCAATGCGCTGTCGACGACACAATGCTGGCTGACGGTGTTTCATGTCGTTTCACTATCCATACACCACTTTCGATATTTGCTCACAACAGCTGCACGTGAACAGCCCACTAAACGCGCCATTTCTGATATTGATGTTCGTAGTCGCCGAGTCATAACGATTTGACCTTTGTGGAACTCTGATAAATCAGCTGCTTTTTCCATTATGTCGCTAATCACGCTATGTATATATTCCAACAACAGCCGCGCACGCGCAATGGTTTTGTTTCTGGGCGAGCCCATTGTTATAGACGGATGCGGTCATAATGTAATGGCTCTTTCGGTGTCTTAATAAATTATACATTTAGCCACATCTTTACAATAGTTTTATAATTTTACAAATTTTGTTACTAAAAAAAAACATGTTTGGCCATTATTTTCAGCTACCATCTGAAATCGCAAGATGACATGTTCCACAGTTGATTGAAGTGTGTGCTGGGAAAAGTTCAGCACGTGGCGCGAAATGCTGGCTTTAAGATCAGATAAAAATCTTGGAATGTCACGACTTATCAGATGTTTCAAATGTCCCCTAAGTCAAAAATCGCATGGATTGAGGTCTGTGGATCAGAGAGGCCACACATTACGAAAAAGCAGGCTAATGACAGGTTCTTCTGTAAAATGACGTTTACGAACATTCGTAACACACCGTGCAATGCGTAGAGGAGCTGCATTTTGCATAAAGAATATGCGTGCAAGGGCACTGCTTGCAGAGACGGAACAATTTCGTTCTCTAACAGCGATGCATACAGCTATGCATATCGCTGCCCTGGTGATCGAGTATGCCACTAGACCGAACTCTTCGAAGAAGTACGCGCCGAGAATAAATGAAGCAGAAAATCCACACCTTACCGTCACTTTTGGTGAATGGAATGGAACCTCTAAGACAGGATGGGGATTTTCTGATTCCCAAGTTCGGCAGTTGTGAGTATCCACTGCCCCATCCAAATGAAAGTGCACTTCTTCTGTCGAGAGCATATTCTAGGGCCATTCTGAATTCGACCTCAAAGCCAGCAAGAAACTGAAGTGAGAACCGCAGTCGAGCGTCAAAATCCTGTGGAAGCAATCGATGCACTAGTGAAAGTTTGTAAGGGTAATATCGGAGGATATTCCGCAAAATCTTACGGATAATTGAACGTGGTCTATCCATTGCCTGTGCTGTGCGCCGGATACTAGTGCTAGCCTGAAAGTTTGAAGCTGTGTCCACTACGACCTAAAGCGCAACCTCCTGTACTGCTTCTGCAGAAACAAGTTTTCTTCCTCTTTCAGAACGAACAGGAAACGTACCTGTTTCTTCAAATTTCATTATCCTTTTCAGAAGGTTTTTAACATTCACAGGACTTCTCAGAATCCCCTTCAAAGCGCAGTATTTCCGTAAAGCAACTATTGTAGAATCACTGTTTCGTTAAAACAATTTTACTAACAGTACGATTTCGTAAACTTATCGTCTTTGTGAATAACAGGCACATTGAAAACAAAGGTTTCTAGGTTTTATAACAACTGTTGCATGACGTCGACAAACATTTGCATTTTTACTTCGGGTTTTCAAAGTAAACGGCCTCTGGTAACGCTATTTATAATTATTTATTTTTCGCTGAAAGAAATTCTCGTCGCTTCATTAAGTCCACCTCAAAATTTCACAGTTTTCTGATCACTTGTTTCTTTGTAGGCATCTTTGAAATAAGGTTCTTTAATTAGACACCCTGCACACTGGTGTGCAAAAATTAAGGACGAAGTCGAAAAATTAACATATCAGCTGAACGAAGAGGCAGAGCGGACAGAAAGACCAATCAGGAGATTAAGTAAGGTGATGTACGGTAGCACATGCGCAGATATGCAGGTAGACGTAATGGGGGAGTGTCTGAGTAGTATAAAGCATGTTGTCGGTGTAAGATCAGTATTTCTGACAAAGAGATTGCACGCCGTATAGCAGTTAAAATCACACCGAGTTGCTGCCTCAGCGAGAAATGGCGAATAATCAATCTGTTAGACGACATCTGGATGCTTTTACCCGAGGTCGAATCATTGGGAAGTTGGAGGAAGGCCGCAGTGTGACAAGTGTGGCTGCAGAGTTCGGAATTGCTCACAGCATCGTTTCACGACTTTGGAGACAATTTCAAACTACAGGAACAGCTATCCGGGGGTTTAGTAGTGGTCGTCCACGAGGAACCACACCCGCAGATGACCGGTATATTGCCTTACAGGCCAGAAGAAACAGGCGGCAGACAGCGGGAGAAATCGCTAGACACACGACACAGGCGACTGGACGACCGATATCGCGTTTTACCGTGGCCAGAAGACTGCACGGTGGTGGTCTGTTTGCACGACGCCCTGTACGGTGTGTACCTCTAACGCCTGCCCATCGGAGAAGGCGTTCTCTGTGGTGCCGGGAACACCGGAATTGGAGAGACAATGAATGGGGACGAATACTCTTTACAGATGAGAGCAGATTTAGTCTGAGTTGCGATTCTAGACACATACACATCTGGACAGAGCGGGGAACACGCAATAACCCCTTCAACATCATCAAAAGGGACTGTTTTGGAGGTCGCGGAGTTCTCGTTCGAGCAGACATAATGCTTGGTAGCCGGACCGACCTTCATATCTCCCAAGGAGGTTCGTCACCTGGGACTGCTATTGTAACGAGGTTCTTCTTCCTTACATGCGTCTTTTCACAAGAGCTATGGGTCCTCATTTCCTCTTCATGGACGACAACGCTCCACCTCATCGCACGGTTACTGTCGAAGAGCTGTTGGAGAGTGAAGATATTGAACACATGGATTGGTCGGCAAGGTCTCTGGATCGAAATCCCGTCAAGCATGTACGGAACTCCGAACGCATGTACGGAACAAGCATGCCACGGGCCTCCCTAGTAAGGGAGACCCGTGGCAGCATGTAACTTATCGCCAGTAACGATTGCGAAACTGCGATTGGTGCTACAAGAGGAACGAGCAGCAGTGTCTCAACAGCTCATTAACAACCACATATCCAGCATGCACAAATGATGTGAAACCTGCCTAGCAGTCAGGGGAGATCATATCCCCTATTAAAGACCGAATGTTTCTTGCTGGACACCCATCACAGGGATGTTTCGGCCTTCAGTCGCATTGCGCTCCATGCTACTTTTTCAATAAAGCTTCTTTTTATCCCTCTGATTTCATCCATGCTACTTTTTCAATAAAGCTTCTTTTTATCCCTCCGATTTCTCTTTTAGTAAGTGTTGCTTACATTATTCATGTCCTTACGTATTGGGGATCTTACGGTATTAAATGTGTTGATTTGGAAAGCTTTTGTACAAAGTTATATTGAAAAAACCGTCTCGTCCTTAATTTTTGCACACCAGTGTATATTGTAATATTTTATTATTTAATAAATGATTATATTTATTATACTTGATATTGGAGTGGCAACGCCGTATTTGTTTCGTGTAACCGTTGCTGAGCAACGATGGAAATGTTTAAATTATGATTTTGAAGTTTCACCAGTAGTAGATGTATGATAAATTCATAAAGGAAGAAACTGTTATAGTAAGCTGGAGTGAGAAACTATAACAGATAGAATAGTAATTAAATTATCTATCTTCGTGAAGTGGGAATAAAATTTATGTTTTACTAAGAAGCTCATCTGTTATTTCGATTAAAAAAAAAGCAGCAAAATACGTTACAATATAAATGTTTAGTTACATAAATCACTTTACAGTGTTAAAAAATAATCTCTCACTTTAACTTAAAAGTTTAAAACTGAATTAAAGATATTTTTCATCCTCGGATGACATGCAGTCAACTAACTCATAATGCTCTCACATTCATTGCAACCCTTACAATTAAAGCAAGGAAGCACGAAGAAAGCATTCAGTTTAAGACGCCGCGCATCCCTTTTGCTAATTTATTACGCTTTTCTCCTTTAATAACAAACGATTCAGTTAATTGTTTGTTTTAAACGGTAGCTGATTTTCGAGACCGTTTACTATTGAAATTCGCATAACTTTAAATCCAACAGCGATATAGGTTTGCTCAGCTATTTTATTAGGTTATGTAATATTTGTAACGTAAAAAGGAGCCTCTTCTTTTTTCAAGTACTAAAAACCATGTATCGCATATTCTTTTTAAAAGGTGGAAAGAAAGTGTCTTCTTTTTACTCGATTACAATTGCCAATTTTCAGTTAATATCGGATGATAGATTATTGGCAACTTAGCGGTTGGTATGATAGAAATCGGATTATCGGCTGCTACAATACTTTTTAAGCCGTTTGAGTTTGTCTGAAATCTGCCTAAGATTGATTCGACTGGTATCTGCGATTTGAAAATTACCGTATTGCTAGTAAGAAATATTTGAAAATTAGATTAAAATCGCTAGGGCTATTTATTTTCGAGCATCATTTGTGTAGCGCTGAGTTATGAATTGAACTGGTCATGGCATTTTGCTTGGGGCATTAATCAATTAGAAGGCGGATGTTTTGCATATCGAAAACTCCTTTGCCCTCCTGGTCCGACCCCTTAACGATTCGTGGTCACAGCCGTCATGGTTGGACTGTCGGACCGTGCTAACTGGTGCATGAAGAGTTCGAATTCTTCTTTCTCTCCCTGCTGGACCTTACGCAAGAGTTTTATGCTAAACTCGCTTTAATAGCCCGATTCATTTGTTGCCTAACTGGGGTTTGGTTTCGTTTGTTGTTGATTATTTATCTGTCTCGGTTTTTGTGCTTTTGCGTTGCGATGTGTGACGCCCAGAGGTCGTCGGCCTGGGTTAGGTAGGTATCGCTAGCCCGAGGCTCAGTTTTTACTTATTTTTATTTAATTTTTCGGTTGTTTTGGTGGCTTTGTTTCCATTTAATCGTGGATTGACCGGCCAAAGCACCGGGTCGTCTTTAACTTCTTCTTTTGTGTGTAGATGTTTGTGTGTGTGTGTGAAAGGAGAATTCTTTATTTGTGGTATATCTTCTGCATTTTTAACCTTCCTCCTCCTCTGCTTTCGCCGCGTTCTGAAAAAAGAAAAAAAAACGTGCGAAAATCCTGAGCAACTGAAGCGAGTGTGTGAGAAATTCGAATACTCACTCCCACCACCCCTGCTTTCAACATAGGAGGTCTGCTTAGAATTTTCTTTTCCTTTTCATTTCTCAGCAAGGGGGGGAGAAGGAGAATAGCTGAAAAGATACCGAACTATGCATTTGTTATTTTGTTTACTTGCATTCGTTTTCAGAATTGCACCTTAATCGATCTGCTTGGTGTTTTCTTCTGCCATTCGTAAAAGTGTTAAGTTCGTTAAACTCTCTTTTAATCGAAACGTTCAAATTGCTTATTCTGCGCCGTTTATTTTACATTAATATTACCTTTTTTATATCCCATCACCGAGTTTAAGAATGGCATTTATTTTGCGCTTCTTTCTCTCAGATTGAAGGTAATGGTTATGTACGAGTGTTTTTTCGCACTGAAAAACAAAAATTTCTTGTTTGTCAGCTACCCAAATTAACGATGTGCAAAAAATTTTTTCTTGAGTTCATCGCCTTTCTAAATCATCCATTTTTGTGGAGATTTACAGAAAAGACAACCAAAAACAGGTTTTATTAAGACAACTGCGTGTATTTATTTATGACTGTTGTCAGCCCTCTTGGATTTGATTCCAAAATACACGTGACCATCGAACATCTTCCAAAGAGCCTAATTTTCAAAATACTTTTCAATGATGTCCTTGAAATAATGTTTAATTTTTCGATGTTGTATGCGTGTATGTTGTGTGTGCTGCTTATACCAATATTAAACGAAAAAATTCTTTAATTAGAATTATATTTCCAGTTCCGATAGTTCTGTCATTGCAGCAGATAAAAAAAAACTGCTCTAGGATACAAATTATTGCATTTTCGGAAAAAAATTTCATGGTTAACAAGTTCTAAGAAAAATTTTATTAATGGGCTTATAAGGTATATTTTCTCCCTCCTTCCAGCATGCCGTCGTGGTGTAACGGTAGCACACTTGGCGCGTATTCGAGAGGTCCAGGGTTCAAGTCCCGGCGAGAGCACTGAACATTTTTTACATCTCCTGCTTCAAAATAACTTAACGACTCTGCAAGTCTTTCATTGTAAATTAATTCGATTTCATTATTCAAAAAAAAAAGGGGGGAAAGGCTTTAAAAGTACTTCTTTCAAAACTTGTGACATTGATATCACGTTAGAAAGCAACGGCCTGTAAGGAAGACTTCCAGGGAAATAAATAATCAGACGCAAAGACAAAATTTCTATCCCAGCTTCTATAGTTTTTTTTGATTCCATAACATCATACAAAGACTAGCATTATCTTGTTACACTAAACTTTGTTGATTTGCTGCTTAAATCCTTTGTTCTGATACATGTAAGTACCACTATAAATGATGTTTTGTTGCTGTATGTAATCCTCCTGGTCCGAATCTATAGCCAGATCAGGTCCACGAATTTTTATCGTGGCTAAAAGAAAGCAGTGGTTGCACTTGTGGTTTGCTTAGGCCTTGGACAAATTATGGGTCACAGTACAAGTTTATGCAGCTCGGTGCCAGTTTTGACGGAGAATCCTCCGGGAGATTGTCTCCTATGGAGATGGTCCGTTATTTAAATGGTGCCAGTTTTGTTGGAGAATCCTCCCGGAGATGGTCCCTTGTTTAAATGGTGCCAGTTTTGACGGAGAATCCTCCGGGAGGCGTAATGGCAAACCGCACATTGAGTTGATAAATGTTAGCGAATTTCGTTTACTGCGCATGCTCAATAGTGTACCGTTGGCGTGGGAGAAAATACTGGCGAATAAAAATAAACAACCCTACACAAGCCTGTTCATCATGTAGGCCTTAGCGACTCTTTACGATTGCAATACTATGGATACTTTTTTGTGCTTATTGCACTTGCTTCTGTGTCATTTCATTTCGGTTTATTTTGTTCATACACATTACATTTAATATCAGTTATTTGTAATAATTTCTTTGGCTTTAATTCAGTAATTTAAACTAGATATATTTCTTAAGTTCTTAAAGTATTTATTGATGGAACGCATGGTACATAATCGATTGCTTTTATTCCTCAGACGTACAATCAATAAACAACATCATGTAATATTTACTGTTTTGTAAGCCTTCTTAAACGAAAATTTGGGGAGTTTGCAATTGATATTTACATCTAAGTCATGAAGCAACGTACAACCTGACAAGTTTTAAAACCCCGAACTGTTTACGTCCGGATAACAGAACATGAACCATATGCCATATTTATCTTCTTTTAAAATTACGCCAAAGTCGTAATTGCGCCAAATTCTCTTCTGGGCATGCGCAGTGTGCGTAATTCGTTTAACATTGTTCAACTGAATGTGCGGTCTGCCATTACGCCTCCGGGAGATGGTCTGTTATTTAAATGGTGCCAGTTTTGATGGAGAATCCTACCGGAGATGGACCCTTGTTCAAATGGTACCAGTTTTGACGGAGAATCCTCCGGGAGATGGTCTCCTGTGGAGTGGTCCCTTGTTTAAAGGGTGCTAGTTTTGACGGAGAATCCTCCGTTAGATGGTAGCGTATGGAGAGGGTCCCTTGTTTAAATGGTGCCAGTGTTGACGAAGAATCCTCCGGGAGATGGTCTCCTGTGGAGTGGTCCCTTGTTTAAAGGGTGCTAGTTTTGACGAAGAATCCTCCGTTAGATGGTAGCGTATGGAGAGGGCCCCTTGTTTAAATGGTGCCAGTGTTGACGAAGAATCCTCCGGGAGATGGTCTCCTGTGGAGTGGTCCCTTGTTTAAAGGGTGCTAGTTTTGACGGAGAATCCTCCGTTAGATGGTAGCGTATGGAGAGAGTCCCTTGTTTAAATGGTGCCAGTGTTGACGAAGAATCCTCCGGGAGATGGTCTCCTGTGGAGTGGTCCCTTGTTTAAAGGGTGCTAGTTTTGACGGAGAATCCTCCGTTAGATGGTAGCGTATGGAGAGGGTCCCTTGTTTAAATGGTGCCAGTGTTGACGAAGAATCCTCCGGGAGATGGTCTCCTGTGGAGTGGTCCCTTGTTTAAAGGGTGCTAGTTTTGACGGAGAATCCTCCGTTAGATGGTAGCGTATGGAGAGGGTCCCTTGTTTAAATGGTGCCAGTGTTGACGAAGAATCCTCCGGGAGATGGTCTCCTGTGGAGTGGTCCCTTGTTTAAAGGGTGCTAGTTTTGACGGAGAATCCTCCGTTAGATGGTAGCGTATGGAGAGGGTCCCTTGTTTAAATGGTGCCAGTGTTGACGAAGAATCCTCCGGGAGATGGTCTCCTGTGGAGTGGTCCCTTGTTTAAAGGGTGCTAGTTTTGACGGAGAATCCTCCGTTAGATGGTAGCGTATGGAGAGGGTCCCTTGTTTAAATGGTGCCAGTGTTGACGAAGAATCCTCCGGGAGATGGTCTCCTGTGGAGTGGTCCCTTGTTTAAAGGGTGCTAGTTTTGACGGAGAATCCTCCGTTAGATGGTAGCGTATGGAGAGGGTCCCTTGTTTAAATGATGCCAGTGTTGACGAAGAATCCTCCGGGAGATGGTCTCCTGTGGAGTGGTCCCTTGTTTAAAGAGTGCTAGTTTTGACGGAGAATCCTCCGTTAGATGGTAGCGTATGGAGAGGGTCCCTTGTTTAAATGGTGCCAGTGTTGACGAAGAATCCTCCAGGAGATGGTCTTTTGTTTAAATACCATCAACTTCTCGGCTTGTTATGGAATTATCCCATTTTGTGACGCGCAGCGCTAGAAGAAACACTTTTGAAAAACGACTTTTTTCCTGCACTGGTTTAAACGGCTTCCAGCTAAAACAGTTTCTCTGAACGCTTTTCCCAGCTTGCCACTCGCGACATTTTTTATGTATGCTCTGTCTTTCAAAGGCTTTCGCTTAAAAACTGATTTCGAAACGTGTTTTGTGTGAGTCAATGAAAAAGACTCTCCTTTGGAAGTAATATAAAATCTGAAAGCTTTCATTTTGTTGTTGTTGTTGGTCTTGTTTTTTGCGTTCAACTCAAATAAACAATTCGAACAAATGCAATCGAACCATGTAAACTATCATACTGAAGCTAGAAGCACTGGAACATTTTGATAATAAAGAAAGGGTGAAGTGGTTATGTAATGAATCGAATATCTTTAAAACTATCGTAAATAATTAGCCGAGGAGATACTGAAAATCCATTCAAGATTTTAGTAAACGAATAGAATGTGTGTTTTTGAAAAGGTACCCTTTGAAAAACCAAATAAATAAATGAAATTACCTTCGATGAACTTCCCGATGGATATGAACAGCGGATTAATTCGTCTGCCAATAATATTATTTTCGAAATCGCAGAATGATCTTCCTCGTAACAAACGCTGGGAAAGAAATATATTTTTTTAAATAAATATATTTGTGTTTACAAAATATTTATATACAATATGCATATACAATGTGTATCCTTTGTTTTCGAGATTTACAACCTAGAATGCTATCGTGAATGTTTTTCGGATTATTTCTCTGCTTATTATATTATTTTGTATGCTTTTTGGATTATTATTAAAAACTATTTCCTGTTAGGATAATCTTAAATGCGGATGAATTTCTGAATTTCTAAGCTTTACGATTATTTCTAAAAGCAGATTAAATTCCTGTTGTATTCTCTTACGTTTATTAACTTGTAGAGGCATTAGGTTATTTTGAAGCAGGAGATGTAAAAAATGAGCAAAGCCCTCGCCGAGACTCAAACCTGGACCTCTCGAATACGCGCCGAGTATGCTACCGTTGCACCACGAAAGCATGCTACAAATAAAAGGGAGAAAATACCCTACATACTTTCACTTTTAAGGGCGACTGGGGATTAGAATACCCATTCGCCAAATCCTGGTGGTAAAGAATCATCATCCACCATCTTTTTTAGTTTGGGCGCCACTGTATATATATTTATTAGCTTTTTTACTAAAGCAGGAAGCATGGAAAATGAGCAATGCCGTCGCCAGGACTCAAACCTGGACCGCGCGAATACGAAGCGAGTATGGTACCGTTACACCATGAACGCTTGCCGGAAGGAAGGAGAAAATGTATTATAAATTATTAGGGCTGACGCACTGGCAAAAGAAGCCACATTCGGCAACTGTAAAGAAATTAAACTGCAGGGCTCTAGAAGAAAGACAATTGAAATTTTGCACAATAGTATATATGAAAAATGGAAAAACAATTGGGAATCCTCAGAGAAAAAGGGAAATTATATGGATACTATACAGGCTTATAAAGGAAGAAAGTGCTCTACTGATATAGATCTGAATCAGCTTTTGACGGGACATGGACGTTTTCCCATGTGCTTGAATAGATTTGCCTTGCAGGAAAACAGTCTTTGTCGGCTACGCGGAGTAAGAGGTGATAATGTTTACTTCGTTGAAACGTGTGGCCTAACTGCAAGCATTAGAGATAAAATGAAAATCGAATTTCCAAGAGACCTTGAGGGTTATAATAAAATGCTGCTTTATTTTAGAGGGAAATAATGAATATTATCAACGTAGAGAGATACTTGGTTGGAGTAGATGTGTGAATGATGTATATCTGTTTTCTTTTTTTATTTGTCGTTTTATTATATGTTCAACTGTTTATTCTTTTTTTTTCCAGTTTGTTTTTTGTTTTGTCGGGCTGGCCTCTAAAAGCTTTGTGGCTGAACCATCGGCCGGGGAAGCTGGGGGCTTCGCCTTTGTAGTAACAATATTAGTAACATTATAAATTATATCAATTGTTCATATGGTTCATTAGCATACCATACTTCAGCAACATTTGTAGTTGTTTTTATTGCATGTGCCTAATTACAGAGAGCCAAAAATGTATTCTTAAATTCCCGTAATCTGCGACCTGTGAGAAATAACTTGAGGCTCGGCGAGCCTACAAGTTTCCATTTTTGCAGCGCCACCTGACGACGGAATAAGCCAGCCCAGCGGCATGCTGCAAATACTTCCGATCACGTTGATTAGTCATACCTTACGAAATTCGTATAAATGCTAGAAGACTGCTTTGATCCTGTACGTCAGAGCACGTGAAGTCCGGTCACGTGCCTCACGTCTCATAAGACCAATTTGTAAAGCAAAGAGTCCTGAAAATCAATGACATCTCGAGATCACCCACAAATTTTATTTTATTATATTCCCACGTGTTTTATTTTTTGAAGTTCTAAAGAAAATTTTATTTTTGTATAATTTGACACAAAATGCTGGCTGTCTTAAAAAGTTTTAACTAAATTTAAAGAACATGCTCCCTTTTGGCATTTAAAATATTATTGAATATGCTTCAAATTTTCTCATTTCTTTAACGGAATGTCTATGCATCTGCTCTTTAATACACTCACATTTGTGAAAATTGCAACACCATGAAGGACTTACGCTAGTGAGCTGAAATTTTCAGGAAATGCAAAGTAGCGCATGATATGCAAATGATTAGAATTGCAAATCCGTAGCGCATGCGTATGCTGAGCAGCGCCCTCTGAACGGCTGATGGATCCGAATAAATAGACGGCTGTAGCGAGGCGTGTATGGTTATCGGTGGTTATCTGCTAGTGGTAAACGTTAACTCAATCTGTACTTATGCCTCGTCGACGAAAGAGAGCTTGTTTGGGGTAGATTTGAACAACTTACAGAGTTTGAACAAGGGAGAATCATCGGCCTTCGTGAAGCTGGATTGTCGTATCGTGCAGTAGCCTCTCGTGTGCAGCGTAACAGCAGCACAGTGATGCGCGTTTGGAAGCAGTGGACGGACGAGTGTCGGACAACTCGGAAATCCGGGAGTGGACCCCGAAATGTGACGTCAGCTCGCGATGATAGACACCTGGTCCGCATGGCGCGGACGGACCGTACAGCTTCCTCTAGACAATTGGCAGCACTGTGGTCAATAGCTACAGGTGTTTCATTGTGTGCTTCATCAATTCGTAGACGTCTGCTGCAGTGTGGACTGCGCGCACGGACTCCTTTATACAGGATCCCCCTAACGCACGACCATCGCCGCCTGCGGCTACAATGGGCCAATCAGCATAGAGACTGGCGTGCTGATTGGCAGCATGTCGTGTTTTCTGACGAATCCCGCTTTAATTTGTGGTACCATGATGGCCGCATTCGTGTCAGACGCTATGCCGGTGAACGCCACCTTCCGGAGTGCATTATCGAACGCCACAGTGGACGAACACCCGGAGTTATGGTCTGGGGCGCCATAGCATATCATAGACGATCTCAATTGCTACGAATTGTGGGCAATCTGAACAGCAACCGGTATATCCGTGAAGTTCTACAGCCCGAAGCTGTTCCCTTCCTTCAAAGCTTGCCAGGCGCTGTATTTCAACAGGACAATGCCCGCCCTCATACTGCTCGGATTGTTAAATCCTTCTTTGCAGCGCAGCAGGTACAGCTTCTTCCTTGGCCTGCGTGTTCCCCGGATATGTCGCCAATTGAACATGTGTGGGATGTCATTGGTCGGCGTCTTGCTCGTGATCCTCGTCCTGTTGCGTCTGCAGACGAACTTTGGGTACGCGTACAAACGATATGGAATGCTCTTCCTCAGTCAGACATTCAAACTTTGTTTGACTCCATGCCACGTCGTGTAGCAGCACTTATTGCGGCGCGTGGTGGCCACACAAAATACTGATTCTGATCTCTTGTTCTTGTTTGTTTGCTTTGAACATTTAATCATTTATTTGTACCACTACCACTCAACTGTGTATTAAATTGCATTCAATTATGACGATTCCTTCTTGGTGTTGCAATTTTCACAAACGTGAGTGTAGATCTATTATTTGATATAGCAGACCATAACGTTGGTCTTACTACACTCATGTCTATAAATTAAGGATAATTTGGAGTCACGCGGAAATCGAACTCTAAAATAAATATATCAACTGTAAAATCACTACACACATCTTCAAGAATCATATGCAAATTTCAGGAAGTAACCAGATGACACCGATGGTAATGACGAGAGTGTAAGAGAGTGATATATAAGGAATACAGACAAAGAAGTAAAATTTTTCGCAGGCGCTTTATAAGCATTTTAGTGCAATAACCGAATAGTTATGACACAAAGGACGCATTTGGATGATTTTTTACATGGTAGAATGATCGGCCGTCTGCAATGTGGGCGTACCCAACTGGAAGTATCAGACGAATTTGGAATTGCCCAGAGTATCATCTCCAGGCTTTGGCAACGATTCCAAAATGATGGTAATGTGAGTAGACGTTATAGCACAGGTCGCCCCAGAGTTACAACGCCGAATGAGGACCGGTATTTGGCAGTTACTGGCAAAAGAAACAGACGCAGCACAGCCTCAGACCTGTCTCGTCAGCTCTCTTCGGCCACCGGTACGACACTTTCAAGGCAGACCGTGTACAGACACTTAGGGCAGATTGGTCTATATGCTCGTAGACCTATCAGATGCGTTCCACTTACTGTAACTCACTGTCGCCTGCGGTTAGCTTGGAGTAGAGGGCATGCATTGTGGACACCGCAACAGTGGGCTTGTGGGATGTTTTCCGACGAGTCCAGGTTTAGCTTGCAGTCTGATTCTCGCCGGACTTTCATATGGAGAACTCCAGATACCCCTTACCACCAAGAAAACTTCATTGAACGACACCGTTACGGTGGTGCAGGAGTGCTCGTTTGGGGTGGAATTATTCTGGGTTTCAGAGCAGACCTGCATGTTCAAATCGAAACCATGTCAAGCCAAATCTATCGGGACGTCATTCTGGAACAACATGTACATTTGTTTCGGGGCGCCATGGGCGCACAATTTGTGTTTATGGATGACAACGTCCGTCCTCACCGTGCAAACATCGTAAGCGAATGCCTTCAATCGGAGAATATCACCGGTATGGACTGGCCAGCATTCTCACCGGACTTGAATCCAGTAGAGCACGTGTGGGACATGAGAGTTGGCCGACGAGTTGCAGCCCGTCAACCTCCTCCTACATGTCTACCGGAACTTCGGAGTGCATTGCTTTTTGAGTGGTGTAATATCCCCCAAGATCAGGTCGATAATTTGATACTCAGCATGCCTAGGCGTTGTACGGACTGTATTGCATCGTCTGGGAGACATACAATGTATTAACAATCATACCAACCATGTAATATTGTTTTTTTGTAAATAGGTTTTTTTTTGTAATTTGCTCCAGGGAGAAAAAATGGCTAATTTTTTTAATAATATCAAACATATAGCATCTTTTTTTGCTCTTTAATTTTTATTTAATAAATAAGCTTTACAAATAAGTCAAATTTGTTTTGCTTCTAACTCTTCCTTTGCCTGATTTTGCATTATCCTTAATTTATGGACATGAGTGTGTATGAAATAAATCTTAAATAGTCTTTTGTTTTTAGTCCCTCCTCCTCCAGGTTTCAAAAGATTTTGTTATCAGTGTCCAGTTTATAAAAACTCTGATGTTGACACCACGTGACTTCCTTGTACGGCCCATTAAATTGTAGAGACATTAGGTTATTTGGAAACAGGAGTCATGAAAAATGAGCAATGCCCTCGCCGGCAATAGAACCACGGAACTTTCGAATACGCATCGAGTGTGCTGACCACTACACCACGAAGGCATGCGTAGAAGGCGGGAGAAATACCTTATAAAATTATACACATTTTTGCTGCATTTCATTTGAACTTGCTTCCTCGAACTTCATTAAAGAATATATTTCTTATTCAACGAATTCAGTTCTCGCTTCGCCGCAAGGCAAAAATACATAAAAATTCAAAACATCTTCAGTAAAAACTGTAAAATACAGCGAAACATAAAACCCCGAATACAGGAATTTTGGAATTAAAATTAGAAAGAAAAATTTTTCGATGCACAAAACAGGTGGTTCCACTCGGCAAAAAGACACTGAAGTTTTTGCAGTAACTCACTCAGTTCACTAAATAAGAGTTTCAAATGTAAACAAATGGCGGTTTCGTTAGGCTTAGTAGCACTTAAGCAACTTTTGAATTTCTGATTATTCTACAACTATTGCATGCAAATAAACTAAAGGCGCAAAAACCTTAACAGGAACATAAGAACATAATTCGACCACTTTTAAAGCAAAAAATGCACCATTTACCAATGCATAAGAAAAAAACTGAGCTCTCCGAACCAGGTAACAGGGTGGGTATTTTATATACATATATACTTACATATTTTTGGTGAGCCCGATTGCAACCGTTAAAGGGAGGTAATAGCATAATATACATGTAATAGCATAATATACGTATACAAAATACGCTGCATATACAAAATTTTAATGTTCTGATGTTACTCGTTTTTGAGTTATGAGAGATACATATGTATGTACGTACGTACGTACGTACAGACATCACGAGAAAAGTCCTTTATGAATCCATTTTAAATCCATTTCACAAGCAATTTTCGGAAAAAGAGCCCTTCGTTCTGTCCGTACGTACAGATGTCACGCGAAAACATCATTCAAATGGATTCGAGAGCGTTCAAAATGGATATTTTCGTTCATATGTATACCCGAAATTTTTCGCGATTACGATACTTCGTACAAGGATGTAAAAAAAAGAAAGAGGGACCGGAAAAAGGATAAAAAGTTTTTGTAGGTTATACAGCTCTTGCAGTTTAATTTCAACAGTTGAGTAATCAGAACAAGCAGAAGAAACGGAAGACTATTTACATATGAATGACAATGAGACCTTAACTGTCTGAGCAGAAAATATAGAGCACAAAGCAGAATCTTAAATTTTAGAAATAACTATAATAATACATTTCCGAATCAGATAGCAACAGTGAAAAGAGAGGTTCGTTAAAAACGGGTAACAAGAAAAGCTTGAGAATGCGTAGGACAATTTCAGAATTAATTTCATGTACGAATAAAAATGATAGATAAAATCAAATCGTGCATTTTTGCAATATGCATCTAATTTCTAATTCTACACTTACCGAAATCGTGGGGCATGGTAATTAAGAACTAAAGTGAAAGGATTCCGAAGTAAATAAAATATTTCTTTCTATTGTTTAAATTTTGATTTTAAGAGAAATGATAAGTCAAAAAAACAGTATGTAAGGTATTTCTCCCGCCTTCTTCGCATGCCTTTGTGGTGTAGCGGTCAGCACGCTCGATGCGTAACCGAGAGGTCATGAAAAATGTTGGTTCGATTCCCGGCGAAGGCGTTGCTCATTTTTCATGTCTCCTCCTTCGAAGTAACCTAATGTCTCTACACTGGCGCTCGAACTAAAAAGGTGGTGGATGATGATTCTCCACCACCGGAATTAGGCGATTGGGTCCCCCAAACCCCAGTCGCCCTTTAAAAGGGGGAGTATATAAGGTATTTCTACCACCTTCTTCGCATGCCTTCGTGGTGTAGTGGTCAGCACACTCGGCGCGTAACCGAGAGGTCTGTGGTTCAATTCCCGATGAGGGCGTTGCTCATTTTTCATAACTCCTGCTTCGAAATAACCTAATGTCTCTACAAGTGTCTTGTCAAAAACATTATTTTACGTATTGCAATAATATTTATTCATTTCTTGAAGTTTTGAGACATCCGTATACTCCTGAATAACAGAAGGTTATCATAGAGTCTTCAAAAAAAAAGTTAGAAGCAGCCCAATTTCATAACGGAAATAAGTATCCATCAATGCTACTTGTTTCTACCACACGCGTGAAAGAGTACTCCCAGCAATGGCCAAGCACACGAGGACTAGAACAGCTGAACTGAAGATAGGATCGTTGAACACAAGTAGTTTGTCTCGGGTTTAAATATCGTCGAACGGGTTGGCTACAAGGGTGTTTTCATGTGCCCCCCCGATGGGTATTATGAATAGTTTCCCTTTGCAAGCTCAACGAAGGCATTCCTTCCCTTAGGAATACAATTCTTTTTATCAGCATATCCTGCTTATCATAATCTAAAAATGCTGATGAACGAATTATTTGGAAATCTGAAATTTTTTCCGAACAGTATACATATTATGATCAACACTTAGAGCAGCCGCCCAACCGAGATGGTGGTTAAATGCAGTTTGCCTATCATAAGAAAAGCTCTCGCCAGTTAGTCTGCAGCTGTCTGTTGCCGTAGAAACGAGCCTTAACCCATTTTTCGTAGGGGTGTCTTGTAGACGAATGATAACTCTTTTCCCCTAAGCCGACAGTTGAAAAAAACAGAATAAGTATAAAGCAACCTTTGGTTTGCCCCTGTTGGAAATATACTAGCCCTGTTGCTATAGCGACCGCCACCCTCCAGACACTGTTGCGGGAGCTCTTCTTCTCGTAGACAAACAGTACACTGACTGTCGTGCCGAAGGACCCGGTTTCGAATGTCGGAGAAGACAGGAATATTTGTAAATATATACTGTCTGTGCGCAAGGGGCACTCTAAACATGCAGTGAGTCGAAAGCACTTTCTAGAGGCTGGTGGGAGACCCGTTCCTCCGGGGGTGTTTTCCATCAAAATAGGAGGCGAAACTGAACTACTGTCACCTGTACGATGCTCAAGGCTCTTGCCAACGGCAGGTGCATTCTTGCACTCCTTGCCACGATGAAATTCGTGGGCTTGCTCTGATGTAATTGTCAGACGAGTGAGATAAGTCACAACATTAACACTTAGAGCATGTTTGCGAAGATCTGAAGCTAATAGATCTTTAGATTATACGACGCGAATTCATAATGAAAATTGATTTTTATATGAATAAGGGCAAAGAAGGTATATTAAAAACTGCCTTGAAAAGAAGGTTGTATGTAAAATATAGTTTTCAAGTTTTAGTGCTTCTCGGAAAACTCATTTGCCTCTTCTTTAGGGACTAGTTTTGAGGAAACACTTTGTGAAAGCCATGGATAAGATGGAAAGTATATTCGCTTTGTAAAGCCAAAATAAGAGAGAACATCTTTTTTGATCCTCATGTTAAGGAAATAATGAATGATTCTGAATCTGAAAGTATGCTGGTTAAGACTGAGTTTCATTTGTGGAAGTTTTTTAAAAAGTGTGAATGTGCTCGGTAACCAAAAGACAAAATCTATAGAGAACTAAAAAATATGGGGCACTGGTTTGTAGCATGACCTCTTAGGTTTACTTTCTGTCTTTCCCCGAAGGAGTCTTCCTTAGCGTTCTTCCATATGAAATTGTTCAATTTCATGGAAGAATGAAAGCCTAAAGAGCAAACAGATTACATTTTGGAATCTTAAGGGGAATCGGAACCTCCTACATCAAGAATGTTAAATTGGTCATTTTCGATGTACCTTTTCTCAAAATCTGCTGTAGATATACGTTTGAAATGTTTTGCATGATTAAAGTACACGTACTTGATTATATTGAAATGAATGTTTGGAACATTTTGAGTTTTAGAGTAATTTATAAAATAGTGTATTAGGTACAGTAAAATTTAGCACTTTTCTCACAAAAATATTTGCGACTTTTTTTTTAATTTTGCACAAAGAACTCATTTTAGTAAATGCGAAACGTAATAAAGGCATAAAAAAATTTACATTACCTGTGAGTTGTATTTCCTGAGAAAAGGTACATCGAGTATAAAAAAAATCACATTTGAGGAAAAACGCATTTTTATGTAAGAAATCCTCACTTAAGTGAGGATAAGTGAGGATTTTTTACCGTATATACCCGCGTATAAGTCGACCCCCCACTTCGACATAAAAAATTCGTAGAAAATAAGTAACCCGCCTATAAGTCGACCCCCCACTTCCGAAATCGATCGAGAAACTTCGAAAAATTTTTTTAAGTACTACATTTATTCAAAATCATCTGAGGGGGGGGAAGTAAATATACGATAAAAAATACCTTGGTAAATAAACAAAATCAAAATCCTTCAACGTCCGATTCATGGTCAGATTCGCCAAACATTTCATAGAACTCTTCTGTCGTCATTGGCTCGTCATCATACATATTTTCAGTCTCGAACTCTGTATTGTTACAATCACTACTAGAGCCTTCGTCGTCATTTTCACTTTCAAAAACAGCATCATCTTCCGTGCCGTCTAGTTCGTTGCTAATACAACATTTTTTAAATGATTTTATAATCACTTCAGAGGGTATTTCGTTCCAAGCATCTTTAACCCACTGAGCAATTAATGTAATATCGGGCTTTTTAATGTTGCCTCCTTTTGTAAATGTTGGTCGACCGGAACTAATCCACTCTGCCCAATATTTTCTAACATTTGCCATTAACATTTAACATATCTCCAACTTTTTTATTGCTCGATATTGATCGGTTGTTCGGGGGCCGAAAATTCTTTGGTTTAATCGAAACTTACTCTAGTTAAAGTATGAAACTCTGTGATTAGTTCGTCACATAATTTAAGTCATGAAATTACTTCAAGTAAGAGACTTATTTGATAAGTCGTCCAATTTGAGTGCGGGAAGAAAACAATTGCATTATGTAAAGAAATTTTTGAACTTAAGATTCTTTTAATTTTTTATGGCCCCGCGTATAAGTCGATCCCCCCCTCCCACTTTGAAGTCTTTTTTTTTGTCCAAAATATCTCGACTTATACGCGGGTATATACGGTACATAAAAATGCGTTTTTCAAAAATAAAAAAAAATAATAATAATAAAAATAAAAATGAACTAAAAAAATTAAATAAATTAATTAAAAAATTTAATTAAATTTAAAAATGCGTTTAAGTGAGGGATTGTTTACATAAAAATTACATAAAGCATTCGAGGATAAATTAAAATTATATTTTTTACAGTTCTAATTTTCACGAAGATTAAAGTATGGTTAATTTTAGAAAGCTAAAAATGTGCAGAATCAAATCACCATTTTTTGAAGAATTTTGGCATCTAACACCTCTTAACAAGGAGTATAACGAAACCAAAATGTCAAAAATTGCGCAAAATTTTTAAGGTCGCATCACTAATTGATGTGGGTTATACAAGAGGTTATGCTGGCTTTCATGAAAGGGCACAATTACTTTTTATGAAGAACAAGAAGTTGGTAATTCAAAAACGATGCTTGTAAAATCTCCTTGCCCCAACTTGTCAGAAACTGGTGTAGTGACTGCTACTATGTGTGAATTTACACAGAAACGCAAAAAGGGGTTGAAGCCCTTTTTATTTTATCTTTAAAATGACAAAGCCTTCTACTTGACGCTCACAAACTGCGCCAACCCGGCGGTTCAACTCAAATAGAACGTAAAACTGAAAGTAATGACTAGATGAACAAATATCAAAACACTGCCGACGAGGCTCTGAGATCCTAAACTAACCGCGTTTTTAATTACCGCTGAGATTCAGCAAGGTTACTGATTAAACAGTTGAAAACTAGCACTTCTGCAAAGCTAGGCACACAGGCCGATTTGCGCTGATCTAAATTCTACCGAGCGATATCTCCAGTGTAGTTTGAAAGCAAGACTCTCACACTCTGGTTTCGTCTACTATTTAATTCAACTAGCTTCAGCTAAATTTAAATAAACTGCGCGTGCTACTACAATTTACATACTCTGGCACGGGCATTTCTAGGGGAAAATGAAGGCTAAACAGGAAAGATAACTTAACTTAAATAAATGTTAGTTAAAATAAATATAAACCCTACATGCTCATTGACAAAATTAGAGAAAAGATTTACAGTCAGCGCTGCCTCTAAATTTGAATACATTGAAGAATAAAAAGAAATACGATAAATTACATAGCTCAGTGAACTGGACTGAGAGTGAATTACAGTACATTGTAATCACCAAAAAACGTATAAAATGTTTCTTCGCTTAAATAAAACAGGCAGATCGACAACCTTATATTTGGCGTAGATTTTGTTAAATTCCCAATCGATTTCGAGGACAAAACGGGCCTCCCCTTCATCAGGAACAAAAAAATTCTGCAGTGAATTTCAGGAGAACACGGGTGCCCCTTCATCAGGAGCAAATAATTCTGCAAAAGGGAGAAAGCGAAAATATATTTGTACCCTACAGACGACCAGTAGACAGAATTTTTTGCTCCTGGTGAAAGGGAACCCGTTTTGCCCTCGAAATCGATTGGGAATTTACAAAATCTACGCCAAATACAAGGTTGTCGATTTGCCTGTTTTATTTTCCACGTCGGCGTGTTTCTCTTGCGTCTTGTTTCTCCGCTTCCTCGGAGAAAAAAGTCACACGAGTTATCTCGTAGGTGGCATGTGCAATAAAATGGCGTAGTAGCCAACTGGGGGTTAATTTGCACTCAGACACGCTTCGGTCTGTCATTGTTTTGCTTTAGCAAAGTCGCGGCGTAAACGCGTATTAACTCATCAGTAGTGAATCATAACAACTTCAACAACTGTGAGCCATCTCCTAATCGATCCCACTCGACCGAATCGCCTGTGATCAATTATCTCATAATTGGCAGTTAATGTGTTAACAAATTACCTATTTAAGTCATAACAAACTTACACCATCACAAAATTAATTTCCTTCTTGAAAGTTTACTTCTGGCTGTGCAAAGTACAAAAACCTGTGACACATAGTTACAGCACTTGTGTTCTGAATTCTTCAGCTGATGTTTATTAGTTTTAAAGATGTATGTGGCAAACGGAAAGCTTTTAATTCTTTGTATATGTCCACAACCACTTGTGGTATTTTTATTTGTTTGAGATCTTTTGTCCTGGAAGAAAAATGGTACGAAGTGGAGCGTTACGAATCGGTGTCCTCGAAAGGCAAGAGTAGCGCGTCGCTTAACTGTGACGGAATTTCGGAACCGAAGTGCTGCGTACACACTTTTTGACCTTCGCTGCCTTCGTTTCATTCGAAATTTAGAACAAATCGGCGATGATGTTTTCAAAATCATTGAGTTTGTTTATGTATTTTTTTTCTCGTCCACATAGTTTTGCTGTATTGACACATATACGGATATCAGGAAGTGATTCTTTGCCATAATTTAGCATACTGCGTTTATCGAAGGTTCTTTCTTCTTCGGAAAAGACGGGGAATAACATTTGAATAAAGAAAGTGTCTGTACTATGTTCTAAATTAAAAAATTCACTGCGAAAGTAATGGTCAGGCTGAGAATTTTCGAAGTCATTTCCAACTAACTGAGCGTTAATTATGTCAAGCAAACTTTCTCTCTTACTAACTGACATCATTGAGTTCGAAAATTTATAGAATAGTCGCCTTACAGATGGAACAAAGAATCCGATATAAAATTTCATTTCACAGATAATAAAGGGGCTGTTCGCACATTTTTAGACGATTTTGGAAAGCGGTAATAAAACATCGTTTGCTGCAAAAGAAGTAATTGCAATTCTACTAAGTTTTTGAAAGTCAAAATTATCGTCTATGGCTCGAAAGTTTTGTTTTGATTCAAAATGGCGAATTCAACAAAGCAGTGGTTCGAAGGCTACATTTACGCTCTTTCCGAAGAGAAATAGGCGTACTCCGTTATCCAAAAAGGATGTGAGAGTCATGGTTTTGTGATATCTAAAGCGTCGATAGGTAATATCATCAATAAGAAAGGAAAAATCGTCAAATTGGAGCCTCGAGTGGGACAAAAATTCCAAACAAGTATCCAAGGAAGAAACGGGCATCTTCGACTATTGCGGAGGTACGTTGTTTAATGTTAAAAGAAAATCCCCTTAGTCAAAGCACAGTTGAAAAATCATTAAAATACTCGATGTCCACTGTAAACAAAATGATAAACGTTGATTTAAATCTTAAGAAGGCGAAAAAACGCGATGTGCATCGTCTTCTTCCAAAGCATATCGCTCAACGCGGGACACGCTGCAGAATTTTATATGAGAAACACTTATCCAAAGAAAAATGGAAAACAATTGTCACAATAGATGAAGCACGGGTGTATTTAAATGATTGTAACAAAAAAAGAGCCATTTATTATCATAAAAGGGAAGAAAAAAATTTAAGTACATGGTTCAAAGAATTGAAAGAAAATTTTTCTAAGGGATTCATGATCGTTGCTGGTTTTTCTTATAATGGCAAGTTAAAAATAAACAGAGTGCAAAAAAAAATATCAAGATTAACTCCAAATACTATCAGGAACGTATTTTATGGTCAATTTTTCTGAATGAAATACCATCGCTTTACCCACAGTGTCATCCATCTGTGAGACTCCATCGGACAAAGCTAGCAGTCACACATCAAAATCCACTGTAAATTTCCTAAAGGAAATGGAACAAAAAAGTGGTATCAAGGCCATACCCTTCACTGCTATCCCTACTAAATCTCCCGATGATTTTTGTTCTTTCGGACTTTTAAAAACTGAATTATCCAAACGTTGTCCCGAAACCCTAACAGGACTCTGGAAAGCTGTTCGGGAGGAATGGGATAGAATACCTCTTCTGACACTTTAAAAGGCATTATTATCCTGGAAATTGCGGTGTCGAAAGATAGTTCAGAATAAGGGATGTCAAACAGAACACTTAAAACACAAGCATTTTATGTAATTTAGTTTTGTGAATACAATATACTTCGTCAAAATAATGTGCGAACAGCCTCTGTAATTGATTTGTTACGGAGAAGTGTCAACCCAAAAGAGAATAATGTTTATTTCTTTTTCCTAGAAAAAACTGAGAGATTTTTTTGATGATTATTTGATGATAAATTACCCTAACAAAAACTTAATAAAAACAAAACATATTTTTGATGGAATACATTATGATAGTATGCATTATTAAATAAAATATAAAGGTCATTTATTAAATCGTGTGTATTGCACTTTTACCATCAGAACAACATGAAGTTCGATTTTCTTTAATCCTATCGTGTAATATACAGTAGACTTCCTATTAACAGACGGAAAACTGGGGATGATGTCCACGGGGAATCCCAAATCACGGTCTAAAAAAATGCAGCGCTTTTAAATAATGGAATTTTAATGAAAATATTTTTAAAAAAAAACTTTTTTCAGCTTATTATCGAAAACAAAAATGTCTAGTTGTAGAGACAATAGGTATTTTTTTTAAACAAGAGAGATGAAAAATATGCATTGCCTTCGCCGAGGATCGACCCACGGACCTCTGAAATACCGGCTCAGTGTGCTGACCATTACACCACGAAGGCACGCTAAGAATGTGGGAGATATACCTTATATAGTTAAAAAAAAAGTTGTAAAGGTTATTTTTCAGGTTATAGAGTCATTAGGTTATTTTGAAGCAGGAGACATGAAAAATGCGCAGTGCCCTAGCCAGGACTCGAACCTGGACCTCTCGAATACGCGTCGAGTGTGCTAACCGTTACACCACGAAGGCATGCTGGAAGGAGGGAGAAAATACCTTATATACTCCTCCTTTTAAAGGGTGACTGGGGATTAAAAGACCCTATCGTCAAATCGTGGTGCTGAAGAATTATTGTCCACCATCTTTTAGTTCGGTCGCCACTGCAGAGGTTATTTTGAAGCAGGAGACATGAAAAATGGTAAATGCCCTGGACGAGACTCTCTTCGCTAGACCTCTCGAATACGCGCCGTGTGCACTGCGTTACACCACGAAGGCGTGCGGAAAGCAGTTAATATGGCATGAATATGGCAAATAATATGGCATGAATATGGCAAATAATATGGCATGAATATGAATAATATGTCATATCACCTCCTTCATATTACCGCAACATGAATTCAACCATTCTTTAGTGCTATCTTACATAAAACACAATGAATTAGAAGACTATCAGAAACAGGTCTCTTTCCTTCAGGAGCAGAAAAATTTTTTTGCTCCTGAAGAGAAAACTGCTCCTCCTAGTCGACTCAACATGTTGGCGAGCCGTACCACGTCGAACTATAAACAATAAATATTCATTAATTTTGATGATTCTGTCTTTTCCATCCAATAGTTTGCTTAATTAAATGCTCCCACATATATTGATTCAAATCTATCGTGATAGCTTTACACAAATCAGCTGTTTATTATAGCTGTTTATAATAGCTGTTTATTATTATACCATCCGACTGACGTAAGATCTTTAAATTTTCCCGTTGTCAACAGTGTTAGTTTTGAAGTAGTGAACCAGATGCCGATACAAAGACCTTTCGTTTTCTGGCAATTTTTGACATTACTTCTCCCTATGGCTTACGTGGTAACATACCCATTTCCTTGTGAAGCGTAAAATAGCCGTTTTTTGATAGAATGCAACAAATTCATTTTCAATTAAAGTACAAACTGCTCGTCATTTTGAATCTCGGGGAGGAGGGATAGACTGTCTACGAACTAAAAGAAAAATGATTTCGTTATTTTTATTATTTTATTTTTGATTTAATTTTTAACCCGCGAGGATACGCGTGTGCGCTTTACTTGCATTAAGGAGACTGAACTGAAAAAAATTTCAGGTTTAAACGTTTCAAGTTCACATGCAAATTATTGCTATGAACAAATGAAAGTATAAAATGAACAAATTGGATGTGTCAGTTTCGTATAATAAATTACCTTCAACTTGGAGTATGATCTCCCCTAGAAGCAATACAACACATACAGCAATACGCGATGCTTTCAATTATGCAGTCTATCCGTTATGTAGGAAGTGAGAGCCACTGCAGTTGCAAGCGTGGCAAATGTCTGAAGAGGAGGACTGAGAGTTGCTATACACCTCCTTAAAGCATTCCAAACGTGATTGATAAGATTCAGGTCCGGTGATCGAGCTGGTCACTCCGTGCGCTGAATTGTTTCCCACTGAAGATAATCATCCACGATGTATATCCCGATCCCTGTATGGTCTAGCTTTGTTGTCCTGTAGCAGAAAACTATCACATATTGTCCCGGCATAAGGGCACACATAAGCATCAAGGATGTCTCTCTATAGGCCTGATCATTCATGGTTCCACGTGGAAAGACATGGAGGTCGGTCCATCCACCCATAGAGATACCTTCCCAAACACACACGCGACCTCATCCGTATGCATCATTTTCACGGATGTTTGATGGATGATAACGAGTTCCAGCTTCTCTCCAAATCAAATAACATCTACTGTTGCTTTGGAGGATAAACCTGGACCCATCTGTAAAGAGAACAGCCCTCCATTGATCAGCCGTCCAGGTAATGCACGGCTGACGTTGACACCAGCCTTCGATGGCTGCAACAAGAGAGGATCTGAATTGAGATTCTTATTCCTTCGTGCCCATAACAACAAATATCGGTCATTAGCGCTGGTTGTAGCGGTTGGCCATCCTTGGCTGAACCTCCTGGATGCCGAATCTGTGGGTAGAAATTGTTGCCAAAGTCTATGAACCACAGAAGAACTCACATTTAGTCATCTGGCCACTTGTGTGTGCCTTTGTCCTATCTCTAGTCTCCCAATAGCTCTCCATCGCAGTTCTTCGGATAAATGATGCCTGGAGGACATTGTTAAAATTTGGCTGTGGCAGATTTCTTATCTGTGTATTTGTTATCTGATTTCTTATCTGTTATCGACATTTGCAGGCTTGCTCTGAAACAGGCTCTTTTATACTCCTCGCAGATGACGTATTTCTATTGCAGCACCACCAATTTAGTACATACTGCATGCGGTTTTGCTCAGCAATTCTTATTTCACAACATATTCAAATTTTATACTGATTTTTTTGGCGGGGAGAGGGCAATGAGTTATCACTATTTTTGCGATTTTTCTCTTTTTTTTGCCCCCTAAGATTTGCTGCCTTGAAATGATGCTGATTATGCTGAAATAATGGTGTGTGGAATTATGATGCCTGAATTTATGCTGCCTTTAGATTGTCACAATTTTTTGTGAGATATTCCACTAAATTTTGAAGTTTTTACGCAGAGGTTTACTTTTGAGTAGTTGTTTGAACCATCCTCGGGCATTTTTATTTGTAAAAGGATGAAATTGGAAGTCTCTAGTGACTGTACATTCAAACAGGGAATGATCTATTGTTTCTGTTGATCCGCATATGCAGTTGTGTGTATGATACAAGCCGAAACGAAAAAAGCTATGAAATGAAGGGTCCATGCGCTGTTAGAAGATATGTTATTGCATTATTTTTTGTAACTAAATTTCATGTTGGTTTTGGTAGGAACGTAAATGTTGGTCTGCCCGTATTATCTTGTGACCATAAGTTTCTGTTGGGAGGTTAAATCTTTTTGAAGTCTGATTTTAAAAGTGATACTGGATTTGGTAAATAGGTGATTTTCCACAAACAGAAGTTGCATTACGCTCTGTTCAGAAAGTGGTATAAACGTCATAGCTGGTTTAAGCCGAGCTTCGTTGCTAAGTCAACTTCGTATAAGAGTCGACCAATCAGAGCGAACGCGCGAAACTTGTTGAACGGGAAAACAGAGTGGGAAAGCTGTAGACTCATCCACACATGCGCAAATTTAGTTTCTCTAATTGATTACGACTTAGGCCCTGTCTCATAGATGGGAAGCGAACTCTCGCATTTTATGCCTTATGACTATGCCTCTATGACATTTATACCACTGTCTGAACGGAGCCTTAAAGACCTTATGCATTCATTCTCCTCAGGAAGTGACCTACCCATCTCATCCTACTTAATTTTAGGGATTTAATAATATCCTCATTTTTATAAATTTTAGAGAGTTCGGTGTTACCCCGTTTAAGCCATATATTATTCTCCAAAACAGCACCGAAATAGTTCTTGGAATCTTCCTTTAAAGATCGCCAAGGCTCTATGAGGGAACTCATAGCCAGAGTCCACGTCTCTGGAAGTATAGGTTAGGACTCATTTTATCAGTACCTTGTATAACAAAATTTTTGTCCATCTCTTTATTAGATGGTATTTCAGAAGAGGTCTTAGACCAAAGAAGCAACGATCTGCAGCAATAATCTTTTTTTCGGATTTCAGGATTAATAGCATTTTGATAGTTAATTTCGGAGCCCAAATGGGTAAAATATTTCACACATTCAAATTTAAATGTGCCAATCTCAATTATTTTATGTGGATTTTCCTTTTTACCACTGTATACGTATTCAGTTTTCCATATTTCTTTGAGCTTCATTTTTCTGACTGAATTATCAGGACTGAGTGTTCTGTGCATACTTTTGGCGAACATTGCCGTAACCGTGTCAAAGTCCTGATCTCGAACAGGGAGCGGAATGCAGCTATGTTCTGGTATGTGGTAGAATAACTGCATGTAAGAAGGATTTAAAATCCCCTTTTATTAAATCACTATTTACAGCCACTTCCCAACTCGGGAGGGATAACGGAAAATAATGACCGCACTTGGGTCTAAACTGACAAATCAAATAATTTAAAATAGCGTCAAGTAGAAAATGAAGTAGTCGTTGCTCTCAGAGCTTTAAACGCGAGGTTGGCCTCTATTCTAAACTATCAATGGTGCGTAGCAAGATTTGACTAATACTAACGCACTTAGATTACTTCAATAAGTATTAGAGTAACAGCGCTAAGGCTTAGAATTTAAATCCTAGCTAGTCAGGTGGACGTCGAACAGAGCCGAAGTGATCTGAGACTAAAAGCTCTCTCACACCGAGAAGTTCCGTGCTAACCTTATACAAAACTTGGCTAAACTTCAAATTAGCATAAAGCTGAATCGCGTGCTTATTCTAACGGGAAGTTGAAATAAGAGTTCACAGGAAAGAGAAATTAGCATAAAACTTTGTTAGTTTAAACTGAAACCTGACAAATTCTCCAATGCCAAAAACGTTTCTCCCAGGACTACTGTAATCTTGTTGTTATATTTTCATCATCATATAAGACAAAACATGAACTGTTTGTTAAATACATTACCTCTTGTACCTTACATCAATCGGCTCTGTCAAATTTGGAGATCCTGATACAAGACCATACAGCTTTACATTTGTAAAATTACAGTTAAAAAAGGAAAGGAAGAAAAGATAGGAGTATCATTAAAAACAGTCACGTTTTTCCGACCTTAGGAACGTCTATCGTTTTTGTTTTTATCAAATCGCAATGCTACAAATCAATTCACAATGTAAGTATCCTGAACATAAGTTAATCCTTTTTTTATGCGAATTGTGAACAACCCCTCGCTACCTCTGTAAAGAGAACCGTAAAAATTTAGTTGACAGTTGCCGAATGTAAATTTAAGTAAACACTGAATGAATACAACTTGCGACAAACTGATTTCCCTCGCCGAAATGGTAATCGCTTTTTCTGTTAAAATTTACTTCACTACTCGAAACAGATTTGGATTCGATATTTTCTTTCTTTGCCGATTTAAATAAAATAAAAGGAGTTGCGTCCGATGAACTCCAACGGATTGATTTTCTTAAAGGTAAGTAATAAAAAGAGATTTAACTAAAAATGGATATTAAGTAAAAATTTTAAAAACTTAATTAATTTTATAAGCGCTGAATGCTAGGAAGAAACTGCGTTATTCTTTAAAACAGAGATAAAAAAATCGCGTGTGCGGGTCCCGCAAATCACTGTTTCCAAGCTTTCATGATGACATGGTTCTGACATAGCAGACGCAATAAATCGCTCCAGCTTACAGTACAAGCGACATAACTTCACGACCAGTGTCAAGAGATTTTAGTGTCCTTGACTGTGTCTGTCGTCAAAGCCTCTCGATTTCAGGAGTGCTGACAAACCAATAATGTTTTTTTTCCTCTGGTATCGTTCCAGATATAACGAATCAGAGGATATAAAATACTACTGAAAAATTAAGGAGGCGTGACTAATACAGTTTAAAGATCTTTCCCATCGGAACAACACGTCAGAATGCTCCTGAACTCTCGACTACAGAGACTCAAAATGCTCTTGAACTCTCAACTAAAGAGACCCTCGTTATCAGTCGTTATCAGGATCCTCACATGACGAGAACTATACTTCACTTCAATTACTGTTCTAGGCTATCTATGAATTGTATATGTTTGTAAAGATTGTAAATGTAACAAATGTTATTTGAGTTCAAAAAAATGCAGTATTACGCGCCCTCCCAAATGTACCAATCATTATAGCCAAAAGTACACTCGTGTCCATAAATGAAGGATAATTCGGAGTCACGCGGAAATCGAACTCTAAAATAAATATATCACCTGTAAAATCAATACACACATCTTCAAGAATCATATGCAAATTTCAGGAAATAACCAGATGACACCGATGGTACGTCACGATGACGAGAGTGTAAGAGAGTGATATATAAGGAATACAGACAAAGAAGTAAAATTGTTCGCAGGCGCTTTATAAGCATTTCAGTGCAATAACCGAATAAACCGAATAGTGACACAAAGGACGCATTTGGATGATTTTTTACGTGGTAGAATTACCGGCCTTCTGGAATTTGGGGCGTACCCAACTGGAAGTATCAGACGAACTTGGAATTGCCCAGAGTGTCATCTCCAGGCTTTGGCAACGATTCCAAGATGATGGTAATGTGAGTAGACGTTACAGCACAGGTCGCCCCAGAGTTACAACGCCGAACGAGGACAGGTATTTGGCAGTTACTCCCAAAAGAAACAGGCGGAGCACAGCCTGAGACCTGTCTCTCATCAGCGCCCTTCAGCCACTGGTACGACAATTTCAAGGCAGACCGTGTACAGACGCTTAGGGCAGACTGGTCTATAGGCTCGTAGACCTGTCAGATGCGTTCCACTTATTGCAACTCACTATCGCCTGCGGTTAGCCTGGAGTAGAGAGCATGCATTGTGGACACCGCAACAGTGGGCTTGTGTGATGTTTTCCGACGAGTCCAGGTTTAGCTTGCAGTCTGATTCTCGCCGGACTTTCATATGGAGAGCTCCAGGTACCCGTTACCACCAAGAAAACATCATTGAACGACACCGTTACGGTGTTGCAGGAGTGCTCGTTTGGGGTGGAATTATTCTGGGTTCCAGAACTGACCTGCATGTTCCAACTGGAACCATGACAAGCCAAATCTATCGGGACGTCATTCTGGAACAACATGTACGTTTGTTTCGGGGCGCCATGGGCGCACAATTTGTGTTTATGGATGACAACGCCCATCCTCACCGTGAAAACATCGTAAGCGAATGCCTTCAATCGGAAGATATCACCCGTATGGAATGGCCAGCATTCTCACTGGACTTGAATCCAGTAGAGCACGTGTGGGACATGCTTGGCCGACGAGTTGCAACCCGTCGACCTCCTCCTCCGGAACTTCGGAGAGCATTGCTTTTTGAGTGGTGTAATATCCCCCAAGATCAGATCGATAATTTGATACTCAGCATGCCTAGGCGTTGTAAGGACTGTATTGCATCGTCTGGGAGACATGCAATATATTAAAAATCATACCAACCATGTAATATTGGTTTTTTGTAAATAGGTTTTTTTTTTTTTTGTAATTTGCTCCAGGGAGAAAAAATCGCTAATTTTTTTAATAATATCAAACATATAACATCTTTTTTTGCTCTTTTGTTTAATAAATAAGCTTTACAAATAAGTCAAATTTGTTTTGCTTCTAACTCTTCCTTTGCCTGATTTTGCATTATCCTTAATTTATGGACATCAGTGTACTACAAGACTCAGAAGCACAACCTGCCGCCAGTTTTCCACAAAGTTAATGCAGTATATACATTTCATTTGTTTATTATACAGGAAGTGAAATAAGTCAATTCTCTTATCTTCAGATACATAGCAGACTTACTGATAAGCCTGTCCATTAAAATTCCAAATTAGAATTAAAAAATAGATTAAGTGTACTATTAAAATAATTAAAATACAGCATTATACTGTAATATCGTGTTCTTCGCACTTAAACCATAAAATTCTGTTCAAGAGCAATTTTGCAAAATAATTTTAAAATAAGCATATCTTTAGAATTTCCGATACACACACTCACGCGCTAGGGACTTTTTTTTTTAACAACGTTGGCATAGCTCCCTTTGAAATCCTTGAGTTTGTTAATCAAAAATTCGTTAAAGTTTTACAAAATATGAAATCGATAATAAAACAAATTCCAAATTTGGGCTTCCAAATACCCATATTTGGGTGGGGACGTACGTTATTCTAAATTCGATGGCTCTATGTACCCTTTTTTTGGTGCAGTGGGAGAAACATAAATACATTTATGCAGATTCTTCGTTTTTTAATTTCTTTAAAAGTGCTCTAAAATTTGGTAGCCACTTTCTGGGCAAATTGCTCCTTTGGGCTAGAAAAGCTCTTATTTTCCGAATTTTTCCATTTTATACATTTATTGCTTAGTAATTATAAAAATTCTCAGCTTATGTGAAAATGTTTCTTAGTAATTCAAATATTGATTAAAATAATTGTAATTATTTACTTGTTAATTTTT
This sequence comes from Stegodyphus mimosarum, assembly GCA_000611955.2. Lineage (NCBI taxonomy): Eukaryota > Metazoa > Arthropoda > Arachnida > Araneae > Eresidae > Stegodyphus > Stegodyphus mimosarum. The sequence goes on from KK113367.1 coordinate 675,076, forward strand.
GTTATTTTGGTTGAGTTGTTTAAATGGTTGTTAATGGGTTGTTTAAAACGGATCTTATTATTTCATCTCAATACGTCAGTCATATTCTTTTTCAAAACATTAATCAAAAGAATGAAATTCATCTGCACGGCTACTTCTCTAAGATGACAGTCTCTAAAAGTGACGAAATTTCTTAGAACATCATTAAATTTTAAAATAAATGCTTGGTGGCTTAAAAACTAAGAATCATACTTACTGTTTAATTTAATAATTAATAATTTGCCATTTTTTGAAAAACCAGAATACTATCTGCATTTTTGTTTCTTAGTATTTCTACGTAGGAGACTTTTTTACGTATGCCGAAACTGTGTCAAAAAACTTTCCATTGCTATCAACCGTAGTTATATCGAGATTTTGTACCATTGGAAGATTTATTCTTCTTTGTGTATTTTAATCATGTTGTGAATTTTCTATTTTATTTTATATCAAAGATGTAATAAAAATTTTTAATACATTTTTTTTTCTCTTTCAGGTAAGAAACTTGATGTTTTTCTTGTGAAACAAATGTGGGAAAATGTCAGCTTATTCTCACTTTAGGTATGTAAAACAAATCTACTAAAGATTTCTTTTCCGAATATCACGTGTTTTATTTCAGCACACTTCCCCTTCCCACTTTTAGTTTTTCGTTTCATCCGTTTCATACTGTTCTTGTATTTGTTGGCAGTTATCGCTGTTGAATAATATAACCGACTGCGGCAAAATTATAAGTTCTGTGTATATCTGAAACCAAAATGAATAAAACATTTCAGTATGAATAAAATCAGTTTATCCTTTCCAAACAACAACCAATCCGTAAGTTGCCAGATCAGTAAATAAAAACTTTTGAGACTTCAGGTTAATGCGTATACGTATATGACGTCATGATTTAAATTTAATGTAATATAACTTTTTCTCAATATCAATAAAAGAATTAACTTCGTAGTAACATATCGTAGCAAAAACATATCATTTATTCTAATCTGAAACAAAAAAGTTGCTAACAGCATCTATTTATTTAAAATGTTGACATTAACGAAGAATGTTCGACATACCGTGACGTCACATGCAATCGCGAGCTTTCTTCAACGCCAGAATAAGATGTTTAATATTATGTTTAATGTTTGGCAGTGCTACTTTTATTTCATATTTTGTAAAGCCTGAACATTTTTTATTAACAATCTCTACGATCTGAAAGCGAGCAGTGGCAGCACAAGCAAAGCAAATTTTTATTTCCAGCGTGGGCGACTGTGGCCACTCGGAAAAATGAGTGCAAAAATAAGCGTTTTCAGAGTTTTTAATTAATATCTCGGTCGATTAAAGTCGTTCGAATATAAGAATGGTTGAAATGGCGTCCCACGAACTTTTAGAATCGGTAATAATATATTTAATATTTGGCAATGCTATTTTTATTTCATATATTTTAAAACTTAGAAATTTTTTAAGAAACTCTATGATTTTAAATCGAGCAGTGGCAACACTTTTCGAAATAAAGCAGATTTTAATCTCCAACGCGCGAGACTGCTGCCACTCGGAAAAATGAGTGCTAAATTAGCGTTTTCAGAGTTTTTAATCACTATCTCGCATGACTAAAGCGTTGGAAAGATGAGAATGATGGAAATGGCTTCCCACGAATTTTTTAAATCCAGGAGTTCCTCTCTCGAAACTCAGCTCCCCGCCGCCCCGGAGGAGGTGATGATACAAACAGACAGACACGCGGAGAGTTCAATAGTATATAGATTGCTCTACAGCAATAAATTCAGAAGCTTCTGATTTTTTAACAAAACAGTACATGAAAACCTGCAGGTTTTTTGGATATATATGTATTTTTAAAATTTTTAAATAAATCAGTTTTGCTTGTAATTGTTAGTTGTTTAATAAATCTCATTAAGGAATAAGAAAGCTTAGGAAAAAATTATTGAAAATCATCTCAAGCGTATGTAGAAGCTTACAATCTCTCGTCTCCTATTTAACTAGCAATAAATTTCTAAATTCATTTTTATGTAATTATGCCGAATACAAGTTAAGGAGAAATTTACAACAAGAAAATGTTAGAAAAACCAGTGAAATTATGAAATTTGTAGAAAACTTACCATTTCTATCTGCTAAATCCGTCTCTCTCGTTGAAGAAGAAAAAACGTTTGTTAGTATAAGAAGATAGAAGTCCAAATCTGAATTCTATATTAAACTCGGACTTAATACTAAAATTCAATAATGGATCTGAGTTGTGAATAGAAAACCTAACTAAGAATTTTTCTAGTAAATTAAATGTTAGCTTCGTTAACAGTGTTCGCGACTATTGAGTTAAAACCATATCTTCAGGATTATCGTTTCAAAAGTATACGTTAGTATGTAAATGCATTCATTAAAAGAATTCTGTAAACTTACTTCCAAACCAATTATCTACAATCATTTAATAATAAATACAATAATAATAATAAATTTAATAATATAAAAGAAAAAAATCTGAAAGCTTTCAGATTTTATATTACGCCCAAAGGGACGTTTTTTAACGTTTTGTGTGTTACCTTATTAAATATCATGTTCTTCGCGCTTAAACCATGAAATTTAATTCAAGAACAATATCACAACATATTTAAAAGAGCATATCTTTAAAATTTCCCATACACAGTCTCGCGTGTTGGAGATAAAAAAAAAAAAAATTCCCCTCTCCCGTACACTGTTGCCACTCCTTGCTTAGAAATCATTGAGTTTGTTAGTCAAAAATTCTTTAATGTTTAACAAAATATAAAATAGCTAATAAAACGAATTCCAGATTCCAAATTTGGGCTTCCAGATGCCCATATTCGAATGGAGGACTACGTTATTCAAAATTGGATGTCTCTAGGTACCGTTGTTTTTTCACAGTGCGATAAACATACATACATTCATGTAGATTCTTCGTTATTTAATTTCTTTAAATATAATGCAAGGCTCTAATATTTGGTGGCAATAATTTGAAAAGTGAACTGACTTTCATAGTGAACCGAGTCAAAATTCCAAAACGAAATTAATAGCTCTTTTGGGCGAATTGCTTTTTTGGGTTAAAAATTATTAAATTTAATCATAAATACACAATCAAATGATGTTTCTATTCTACTTAAAAGGTAGCATTTAATTGAGATACTGATTGATACTTCAAAATGGAAGCTTTGTTATACATAACTGAGTAAAGTACTTTTGGCTGCGGAGTACATTCTAGATTATCTACCTTTACTAAAGCAGAGTGCTCTCTTGGCAGTTTGTTGGTTGATTGTTCATAAAACATTAGTTGGCCCGAACTCACTTATAACGAGCGTGAAGGGACCGCACTATTTGCTCGTTATAACCGAGTGCTCGTAAAAAGAGGGTTCGGGAAAAAATTATAAAAATTCATATATATTTACTGTATTATACATACTTTATTTATTTTTTGTTTCTGTGCAGTACAAAAGAAAGTTAGTTAATTTGCTTTGAACTGTCTTATTGTCTGTTTCTTTTGTTACTGTTCTTTGAAAAAGATTCGTGGCCCGAAAAACACAAAAAAAAAACGCCTGGCTTCGAAAAAAGTTTGAAATTATTCTGCTCACTTTGTCAGGACTGAGTGTTCGGTGCATATTCTTGGTAAACATCTTCGTGAACTCCTTAAATCCTGATCTGGAACAGGGAGCTGAATGCAGCTATGTTCTGTGGTAGAATATTGTGATTATGTGGTAGAAGAACTGCACTTGAAAGGGATTTAAAATCCTCTTTTATTAAATCACGATTATGTACAACCACTTCCCAACTCGGGAGGGATACAGAAAATAATGACCGCACTTGGATCTAAACTGAACAATCAAATTATTTAAACTAAAATTAAATAGAAATTAAATCGTCGTTGCTCACAGAGCTATAAACGCGAGGTTGGCCTCTAAACTAAATGATGCATAGCAAGATTTAACTAATACTGTCGCACTTGGAATTACTTCAATAAGCAATCACGTAAAAGCGCTATGGCTTAGAATTCAAATGCTAGCTAGTCAGGCGAACGTCGAATACAGTAACCGTGGTCTGAGACTAAAAGCTCTCTCCCACTGAGAGGTTCCTACCTCTTGCTTAAATACTCCTTGGCTCCACTTCAAATTAGCATAAAGCTGAAACGCACGCTTATTCTAACGGGAAGTTGAAAATGAGAAGAGATAGAAAAAGTTAAATTAAAATAAAACTTTATTAGTTTAACTGAAACTTTACAACTCAAAAGCCATGCTGGGTGCAGTTCAGCTTGAAATTCTTCACATTCGTCATTATCATCGCCGCTTTCAATTTTTTTTAAAATTTTTAAAAATAATTTTGAAAACACTGATTTTCGCTAACATTTTTGCGTGCGGCAACAGTCTCGCGCGCTGGAGATAAAAATGCTGTGTTTCGAAAAGGTGTGCCACTGCTCCCTTTCAAATCGTAGAGATTGTTAATCAAAAATTTATTAAGTTTTACAAAATTTGAAATACAAATACCATTACCAAAAATTATATGTATCATTATTATATAAGGTCATATCCTGACGCTGAAGAAAGCACGCGATTTCATGTGACATCATTCCATTTCGAAAATTTTCTTTAATGTCAGCATTTTAAATAAATAGCTGCTGTTGGCAAGTTTTTTTGTTTTAAGTTAGAATATTTGACACGAAAGTTATTGACACGTTAGTTCTTTTATGGATATCGGGAAACAGTTGTTATATTGCATTAAATTTAAGTCATGACGTTGTGGGGTTTTACTTATTTAATTCAGTATTTAATTCTTGAATCCCACAAATACTAACAGGAGAATAATCGCTTAACTGTGTTAACAGAGACGTAAGACTTAAGAAGGGTTAACTACCCTTTAATTCTCAGAATAAATAGTCAGTTCCTAACTCGGAAAGTACAGCAAAGCCTCCTCCTGGGCTTGAACATAAATAATTATGAAATTAAACTAAACTAAGCTTAACTAAAGCTGACTGAAGATATAGTCGAAGCTATCAAGATTCTAAGTTGTTGGCCTCTAAATCTTAATTAAATCGGCGAAGCCAAACAAGTACCTAAAGTACGGCCGAGCATAGCAAAGGTAAGAAAGACGTAGCCAAGAGGCAAACGCACGCTAGTCAGAAACTCAGACTCTCTCTGTAGAAGTCGGTGAAACATGGACTTAAATACTTCTCTTTACTAATTTGCATTCACTGCTTTTCTGAAATTACGTTCTGGTAGGAAATTGTAAGCTGAAACTAGAAAGATAGGGAAAATGCATAAACTTAAAATAACTGTTAATAAAATTAGAATAAACCTTACAGCGTCATACGTAGTAATCTGATGTGTCGAAATTTTTTGTTTCCTCGTTTGGCAACAACAAAAAAAAAATTATTTACGAATTGATTGTTCTTTGGAAAGAATGAACTGATTCCATTCACACTGAAATGTTTTTATTCTTTTCCTTTCTAGGTGCACATAGAACTTATAAATTTTGCTGTGGCCTCAACCCGCTAGTTATATTTAATTTTAGTTTGTACGCCCAAGAAATGTTTGAAATAAATTTAAAAATAAATATATCACAAACTAATTTGTGCTTACGTGTAAAAGAATGTATAACAGCGTAAATATTTATTATTATTGTCTTCGTTTATTTCATCTTAAGTGGCTGGAAGGACGATAACCTTCAAGTTATCGATGGGGATTTAAAAAAGAACAGATTCGTGAAAGTCAGGACAGGGTTTACAGATCTACAATGATTTTACGCAAATAATAATCCCAAGCTCCGCACTCTGGCTTGGGAGAGAAATTTCGCTTTGTG
>KK113367.1:681140-713631 GCA_000611955.2 Stegodyphus mimosarum
GGCCCTCTTCTTCGGAATCGATATTCGCTCTGCCGTACAATAAGCCGTAACAGCATCGCTAAAGGTAGTTTTTCTTTTCCTTTTTCTCTTCCCTTTCCTTGCCCCCCCCTCTCCTTTCTCCCTCCTCTACTCTCCTCCACAAAAATGATCGCTTCGCGGAAAAGTCGGCCCATGCACTTATTTTATCTTTTCCAGGGAAAATATTGGCCACTTCGCGTCACACAATGCTTCTCGGCGTATGACCTTTATGTAGGGAAGGCAAAAAAATGATGTGTGGAGGAATCCAGCAGGAGTAAAAAGATAGGGGAAAAAAAAAGGAGAAAAAGCTAATCTGTCTAATAAGATTTTGGTGATGGAAACGCTAATCGAAGGGCTTGCCGCTCCTGAGTAATACTCCAGGAGTAACAACAGTATGTCGGCTGCACCCAAAATTCCAATTAACACGCTGAATAAAAAAATTTGCATAATGAGGAAACGGGTAAGTTGGTTGCAGAGAATTTAATGAACGTTTGGAAATTGTGTTTCGAAGAAATGTGCTACAAAGTGTAGAATTTAAATGCGGACAGCGTTGCTAATTAATGACAGCTTCTAATTGGGCTTATTATTAAAATTACATGTGAAAATATTTGAACTTCGTTTTGTATACACGTGTTCAAATCTCGGTGGATTCTTCGATAATTTGTTTTTAACTTTTACAACATCGTTTGAATACGACTGTGAGATTTTGCGAATTCGTTCTTCACAATTCACACTGTCGCTGTGATCATTCTTAGAATTTCGTCTTCAGACCCCATGTAGCTATGTGGACGTTTGTGAATTCTGTCAAACGGCGAGGGCTAAAGAAAGGGATTTTATGTCGTGAGAACTGTACTGCATTTGATAACCTATTGGAACTGTAAATTAAATAATGTTGAGAAAAAGTTATACAGTCATCAATGATGCTGAAAACCATATGGCTAGTGTTTGGCATATTAGCAACTACAGCAACAAAAGAACTATTACGCTTTTGGGGGCGTGTGTGGAGGGGGTGCATGGTTTTATATGAACAACAGAAAACGTGCCAAAAGGAATATGTTAAAATTTCATAAAATATTTAGCAAAATCTCATCAATAATATAGATGAGGATTATTAATGACTGAGCTTTGTATTAATCCTTTCCTTAGAACTGATGACAGTATATTAAATTAACTCTTTCGTTTTAACGAACTTTCGTCATAGAATCCTTTTGCTTTAGAACGCCAAGTCGTAATAACGAGGAGTCCAAAATCGTACGATATGATATTTTGTGTCAGAATTTAATTTGCTTTTTCCTCTGAGATTGTCTAATGAGTTTAATTATCTTTCTCTCTTTGAGACTGATATAGAGCGACTGTTTAATCCCAGACATTTTCATTTTATAATTTTTAGCACTGATATGAAATATTCTTATATGTTGTACTACAGGATAATTCGTCATCGGAGTTAACCCGAAGAGAAACTATTAAAGGTTAACGATTTTAACCAAAGAGGTTAACAATCTTCATCGATAGTTTCTCTTCTTCTATTGCAGTGACTGTCTTATACAACTGGTTCCGCATATAATTGTCTTAGTAATTTAGGTGTACAAAATCTATGAGCATATATTAGCATAATGCAGAATCATAACAACGGTTACTTAAAAGCAGAGATATATATTCAGGTTTCCGAAGTTGAACTCAGCTAAGTTCTATTTTTTACTGATGAAAATTTGGAAAATAAAACCATCAAATAACAATCATCATACTAATAATTTTATGAATTTCTACGCTAATTGCTTTTCTCTTCGTTTTAAATTCATTAAAATGAAAATTGTTTAAATGTTCATTGAATTTTGAATTTCTTTGTTCATAAGTGGCAATACAAATTTCTTTTTATTCCATTTTTATGCGCTTGTATACAATGCTGTTACAAAAATAAAAATTCCATCAGTAGATGTTTTTTTACTTTAGTGTTAACGTTTGAAAAATAATTCCTTTTTGTTTTCCTTTGTGCGAAAATACGCTTTTTTATTAATAGTTATCACTTAAAACAGTCATATTACCTCGAACCCTCGTACCCGAAATCAGTTGAGGCAAGTTTTTACGGACGTCCTTCATTTTTCATTCTGCTACTGCCATCTATCGGAAGACTCGGCAATACTGAATACTGAAAATATTACCGGTGCTCGTCTGGCCATTAATGGAAATTTCGAGACTAGTTAAACTAGTTAGATTCATAAGTAAATTTGAAATTTTTAGAGCAGAAGATAATGTTAGGATAAGTTTATAATAAAACTTTGCTATTGTAAATTCTGTGAAGGATTGATTCTCTGAAAAGAATCAATCAGAATGATTCATGAATGATTCTCTGAATTCTCTGAAAAGGAAAAGAAAACATTTAACGGAATAAATCAAGTGTCCTATCAAAATCTTTTCTGTATGTAGTTACGAATAATTTGTTATTATTAATAAAACATAAGTTTACTGCGTGTTTAAATAAGAGTTAACCTTTCTTATAGATAAAAGAATTCATGAAATGTATGGAATAAAATCAGAATTTATTTGTTGAAATTATGCGTTTTGAACTTAAAGAAATTCAAATTCCATATACAGTGAAAATCGTTTAACACAAAACTGAGGAGACTGAAATGTCTTTTCGTGTTAAAGGATATTGGAAAAAAAAAAAACATATGTTCAACAAAATTAAGTTTATTAGAGTACATTTTATTTACATTGATATGTATATATGCATGTATTTAATAAAAATCAATGAAACAAAAATGTCCGCAAGAACTAATTTAATACAAAATTTTCAAGTTTTTTGTAAAACAAAACATTTATTAAGTTTTTGGAAAATAATCTGATGTTTTTCTTTGCATTGTTTTTTATAACATCAAATTGTCAACAAATTGTTCGATTCCGTCCATTTGGTTATTCATTTCACCATTGGAATTGTGCGTCTAAATAACTGCGTATACTTTTCATGATGTTCCTCATTTCGGATGACGTGGGAACAGGGGCTGTATTAGTCATTTCATTTTTGTCATCGAAATGTGCATCAATGATACTTCTTGAGCTTTGAACAAACTCTAAAATGTCTTTGTCTCCCATAATTGGGTCTGTACGCACGTTATCATCATCTACTGCAACGAATTCTTCCGATGATACAGTAGGGCAGTTCAATAATACAGAAACTTTCTCAAACATTTCATTAAGTGTCGGCTCAGTTTCAATATCCTCCTTCTAAATTTCTTTTGGCGCGAACCAAACTCGCTAATTTTTACACACACTGCGATGTGTTCATCACAGAATTCCAAAGATGAGAGCTGAGATGTTTTTGTGTGGCGTTTGTAGGGGTAGAGGGTGAAAGTAGTTTAGGTAAACAAAGATGACTCGTGTGCAGTGGCGGCTTCTAGCTAAAATTAGTGGGGGTGCTGTATAAAAAAATTTTAACTTTTAAGCTCTTGAAGTTCACTTACAGTCACAGAATTTATTACTTGAAGATGCAAGGACATGGTTAATGTTTTCTGTACATGCGGAGTAAAAAAAAAAGAAACACCACCAAACGACACTCCAGATTCGGCACTGCAAGAGCGACAGTGCCTTCTTCCTCTCGGCCTCGTACGCTGCTTCCTAAGTGCGCATGCGCAAAACAACAAAATACCACACGCGCGAAGTAAAAAGTAATCACGTTTCCAGAATTACGGCACTGCGAGAGCAACAGTGCTCTTCTCGCTGGGTGGCTCGAGTGCTGCTTTCTGTGTGCGCATGCGCAGATCAACCAAACACCACGTCGCTGGAACAAAGACTTTCGTACCTTTTGTATAAACTGGAGGATGGCTACTGACATTAAGTTTAAGGATTATATATTGTAGAAGTATAAAGAAAGAATTAAAGAAAAAACGGCTCATTATATTAAATATTAAAAATAATAATAAGTGGAAATTCAGGGGGTGCTGCAGTTCCACAGTGCTTATTACGAGCCGCCACTGCTCGTGTGACAGGCAATTCCGAGGGTATTTCAAAGCCATATTAGCCAAGTTGTTCTACGAAACCACCTCTCTTTCATTTCACACCCTTCTTAAATCTTGTCTGCGCCGCTGATGTGTTTCGTATTTTGTTCATTCCCAGAAGAAAAATCTTTTCGTATTAAGCGATTTTCGTTTCGTGTTAAAAAAAAAACGCATGAAAACACATAGTAATTTGTCGGAAGCGTTGTATTATTTCTTGTTAATCGATATTCTTAAGCGTTTCCGTGTTAAACGTTTTTCACTGTATATTTTATCATCAGAATTTTTGCAAAAATTGTTTCTCAAACGCGAAAAATTGTTTTACGAATACACATTAGATTATATGAAGCATATGGTCGTAAGCTACCTAATTAGAAGCAATACTAGTAATAATAATAATAATAATAATAATGTTGCGAAAAATTTGGCGGTTGCGCCTGTATGTAAGCTTTCTAGCATGGCACTAGGTTTGCCATAAAATAGTGTATGGGAGGGTTGCCAGATTGGTGACTTTATCGCCCATTTGGTGACCAAATAGGCGATATCCCATGGTCCAATCGGGAAGCTTCTAGAATAACTTCCTGTCGAGATATTTCTCGAAACGTGTGGAACCTAAGGAAAAGCTATATAAACCCCTGTGTTTCTGAGAGCCGGCATTATTGTGAAAATAGCTGCTCACTGTGAGTGCTAAGCTACGCGAGAGTTTTGTGAACGGAAAGCGATCGAGATAGTGCTTTGCCGTGAAGCTACCTTTACATTGCCGTGAAACCTTTACAGTATAGCTTGACAGTATATTGGTGATTGTTCCACGGTGTTTATTATAAGTTTAGTGTTGCCGTGAAGCTACCTTTACAGTTACAGCCTGAAGCTGTGTTGCTGATTGTTTCCGCGTATTTATTGTAGATTTTCGACGCTTTTAAAGGTAATTTTGGAACTGTGCTGTAAATAGTGATTCTTGTAGTAAATAAACTGCGCTTTTTATTGTTCTGCATCGTGTTTTCGTCGGATACTCTCAAATCCACGAACCCGTATAACGCAACAATAATAAGTTGATAATATTCGCATTGATTTTACACAAGTTCTACATTCACTTGAAATGATTACACATGTTTGTTTGGTTGGTGTCGTGTGCTTTGAGAAGTCAAATGGCTTTATGCGTGGAAATCACTGCTTTTGCCAGTTCCACAATCTTTTCACTAAACAGCTCTCCCTGGAAAGGAACCCCCCCCCAAGCTTTGCAAAGCTGCAAGTATTGCCGGACAGGTTAAATTTTTATTCCTAGACACGAACTAACTCTCGAAAATATATTTTCCTTCACACCATGATCACGCACCCCACAGTTTTATACAGATTATCACATCTTAGATAATTGCGTAGTTAGTTAGCAGCACAACATAACAAAGGGAGCGAAGTAGCGTCTTAGATGTAGAAGAACTGAAGCTAAACTACGCAGTTGTCCAGCATGGAAGCTCTTTAAGAGGAAGGTTGTGGTTTAGGTTAGAAAGGTTTCATTTCTCAAAATTTTGAGTTCAAGTTCTGAATTAGCTACGTCATAAGCGTTACGCAAGCTGTGTGACATAGATTAATCTAGAAGTGGCGTAGTCCAGAATAGTAATTACTATTTTTAGGATACAGAGAGGAAATACTCAAATCAAAAAGGGGAAATCACGAGGCTATTACTAAATGAAATTATAAAGCTGATTTGCATATTTTTTATCTTATATATGCATGTGTGTATATGTGTAAACCTTGATGAGTTTGCCTCCAGTTTTAAACTGGCGATTACTACTAATAATTATTTAGATTATGACTAAAAGTTTCATCAAATATATCTCCTTCAAAAGGCTTAAATATATTATTTACAAATATATTTAATTCTAGATTGTCTATTATTTGGGACTTCAGATCCTCAAGTGTTATTACATTTGACGAAAATGGTATTTATCATATTTCAGAAATTAAATACTTATGCTTATAAATATATTATTATGTTCCTAGCTCCTTGCGAGAGTTTTTAAACGAGCTATTTATTGCTTCTTGAAAGATCTGAATAATCCTTGGACTTCTTGAGAATCCAAAATATTCTTTTGAAATGAAGGCGCATATAATGCAATCGGTGTCCGCCCATAACATCGCGAAGGAAAACTTCGCGGAGAAAACAACGCAAGATGAAAACGTCGTAGTACAAAACATCGTGGGAGAAAATAAAGCAAAGAGAAACATCGCAGTTCTAAAACATCGTAGTACAAAACATCGCCGTCGAAAATATCGTGGTAAAAAATAAAGTACCTACAAATCATTGCATGACGATATATCGCATGACGATATATTGCATGACGATATATATATGACGATATATCGATATATTGCATGACGATATATATATTGCATGACGATATATTTTTCATGAAACGTATAATCTGAAAAAGAATGGAAAAAGAAGGATAAGTAAATGCAATAACTTATCTATAAAAAAATTGCTAAATTAATTATGATATTATTTTCTTCACTTTTGTTAATCTGATACTCTTATAGCGAAAATTATTTCTTGTTTTGTTTAAATTTCTTGTTTTTTAATAATTTATTAGTTAATAAAAAATATGAAAGTAAAAATTATCCTTCTTTCCACCTTGCTGTCATAAATCATTATGCGAATATTCATTAACAATTGTTAAAGCCTGAAAAACACGTGTCTGCGATGTTAATCGTCATACGATGATTTGTAGGTACTTTATTTTTTACCACGATATTTTTGACGACGGTGTTTTTAAACTGCGAAGTTTTTAAACCGCTTTATTTTCGACGTCGATATTTTGCACCACGATGTTTTAGAACTGCGATGTTTTCTCTTTGCTTTATTTTCTGCCACGATGTTTTGTACCACTATGTTTTCGCCTTGCTTTGTTTTCACCGCGACGTTTTCGTCCGCGATGTTTTTGCCCCGATGTTTTCGGCTGTAACCATGTAATCCTACAGATGATAAAACATTTAATATGCTGATCTTTAGAATGATTTTAATTGTACTCCCAGGCAGAATCTCTGATATAACGAGGAAATTCCGTCAAGTGTTTTGGTACTGCTTATAGTCGAATTCGATTGCAGTTTAGATAGAATAAAGTATTGTTACGAAATGTCCCGGCGCGGTAAGATAGCTTCCCCGCAAATTTAGGCCCCCCGGCTTAGGGTTGCCAGAAAATGGCAATGGACGGCACGGTTGCCACATTTGGCGAGAAATCGCACATTGGGCGACAAAATTGGCGATATGCCATTAACGGATGGCGAACCTTCTGGAACGAATTCTTCCTGGTTTAGTTCAGAATGTTCTCGAGCACAAGCCAAAAGTTATATAAACCCTGCTGGTACGCGGAGAGTGAGTCAGTGCCTAGTCTACCGAGTTGATAGTCAGTGATTGAGTGAGTGTCTCGTAGTCTAGTACCGAGCTGATCGTCGTGTGCAAAGTCCTTTAGTGTATCGCGAGTTAGTGCGTTGTTGAGTTTTATCTTAGAATGTGTTGAGTTTCGAGAACGACCGAACCCAGTCGGGAGCTGTACTCCAGTGTCGAGTGCATCCTGAGTTGTAGCGTGGAGAGTCTCGAGAGTACGTGGAGTTCCGAGAAAGACCGAGCAGAGTCGGGAACTGTACTCTGGTGCTTTGCTGTGAAGCCGTCTTCGCCGTTATAGTCTGAGAGCCTGAAGGCTGTGTCGCTGATTGTCTTGGCGTGTTTATAATAGTTCTTCGACGACTGTAAACGTGTTATTGGAGCTGTCTTGAATAATACTGGCTAATAAAGTGTGTTTCAATTCTTCATCAAGTGTTGTCGTTATTCACTCCAAATCCACGAACCCCTTTCACGTACGTACGTACGTAAGAAAAAGAAGAAAAAAAAGTAACAGTATAATGCTCTTTGTTAGCTACTATTTCATCATTAACTATTCCCAACTATCACTCTCATTATTATCTCTCTTTTTGCATGTGGTGTTTGTGTTTGTAAGGGAGTATTTATCTAATTAATTGACGTTATTTTTGACATTTTTAGGACCTTTCGATTTTTTTTTTGAGAAATTAATGGCAATATGTGTTTCTGTTCATACACTTCATTTGTTCACACACTTAAGCGAATAATCGCTTAAGTGTGTGAACAAATGTGTAAGACTCAAGAAGGGTTAACTACCCCTTATTTCTCAGAATAAATACAATCAGTTCCTGACTCGGAACGTACAGCAAAACCTCTACTTGGCCTTGAACTTAAATGAAAAGGAAATTAAACTTAACTGAGCTTAACTAAAGCTAACTGAAAGATATAGCCGAAGCTATCAAGATTCTAAGTAGTTGGCCATTAAATCTTAATTAAGTCGGCGAAGCCGAACAAGGGCCTAAAGTAGGGCCGAGCGTAGCAATAGCTTAGAGAGACGTAGCCAAAAGGCAAACGCGCGCTAGTCAGGAACTCAGGCTCTTTCCCGAAGTCGGTGAAACATCGACTTAAATACTACTCTTTACTCATTCGGCATTAACTGCGTTTCTAAAATTACATTCTGGTAGGAAATTGTAAGCTGAAACTAGAATAGATAGGAAAGATGCATAAACTTAAAATAACTGTTAATAAAATTAGGATAAACTTTACAACTTTCCAGTTATAAGTTGTTTAACTTTGTTGAGTACTTAAATTTAGTATACTGAATAGAATAAATACTGAATAGAAAAAATTTAGTGTACTGAATAGAAATTTTAGAATTAGTATACTGAATTTTATTTGATTGATTCGTAGCATTTCTGTCTTTGCGTGAAATGTTTTCTTTCTCCTTCCCGCGTGCCTTCGTGGTGTAACAGGAAGCACACTCGATGCGTATTCGGGACATCTGGAGTTGGAATTCGGCGAGGGCACAACCCATTCTTCACGTGCCGCCAAGATGGTGTAGCAGTTAGGTTAGCCGACTACGATATCGAAGGGCCCGGGTTCGAATCCCGGAAAAGTCATAGTTGTAACTGTCCGTTCCTTCATAGGAGGTAACGGTGGCCGCCTATTAATTGCCTCCACAATAAAATGGCCACCACTTCCGACCTTAGGAGAGCTCATGTCGAAAAAAGACAAAATGGTGCCCGCCGTTCGGGGGGAGGGGAGCATTTTTCACGTCTCCAGCATTTAAAAAAAAATAACTCTGCAAGTTCAAATTATGATTTTTGCTGCATCCTTTCCGCTGTCTTTCCACTGTCAGTTCACGCAAGAAGTATGAAAAATAAGTTATTATAAAAAAAAAGACACAACGCAATTGGATATATAATAATTACTGACAGTGTAACCAGTTAAAATAGAACATTGTCTAGGGGTAGACAAAGTCTGAAGGAAATTAATACGTCAGTGAAATTTTATTTAAGCATTTAATTTGGAGATTAACAAGCAGATTACAGAATACGTTATCGCATTAATGTGAAAGCACATTCTTTACTCGATCCTGGGGGGGGGGTAAGTGCCCCTTTTCCCTGTGCACGTCCATATTTATGATGGTTGTTGATACCTTGCGACTGCCAGCGAAGAGTAAGTTTTTCGCATGAGTTAGTAGAAGAAACAACTAAATCTGGTCAGCAGTTAGTGAAATTTAGCTCAGTTTTATTAGTTAATATGAACTTCATAACAGTTGAAGTTCATATTAACTAATAAAACTGAGCTAAATTTCACTAACTGCTGACCAGATTTAGTTGTTTCTTCTACTAACTCATGCGAAAAACTTACTGTTCAGTTGGGTTAATGTTATAAGGTATTTCTCCCGCCTCCTTCGCATGCCTTCGTGGTGTAGTGGTATTCGAGAGGTCCGTGGTTCGATTCCCGACGAAGGCGTTGCTCATTTTCCGTCTCTCCTGCCTCTAAATAACCTAATGACTCTACACGGTCTTTATTGATTTTGAGTGTTAATTTTGTTTCCGTATTTTTCGGTACTTATTTTATTTATTTATTTATTTTATTTATTTTATTTATTATTTCCACAATTACTGGTTTTAAGTGTCGTACTAGCGCAAATCAGGTTCAGTTTAAGGCTAGCTAAAGTAACTAGAGAAAGGTTACGATTGGACTTCAGAGAAAATCAGGAATTTATAATTTTTCATAGATATGGGATGGCCTGTAGGTGCAAAATGTTTTTAAATGGAATGACATCTAAGTGAAACAAGATTGTAAATAAAATGATATATAATTGCAAGAAGTTTCTGAATCGGATCATTAGTGAGGTGAAACGGGAGTATACTTGCAACTTCGTACACGTACTTAAAGTTGTAAGGATTATTTTAATTTTATAACCTATTATTTTATGTTAATTCCCTTTTCCATCAAGTCTGGTTTCGTTTCTCTGCCAGAATGCAAATTTCCAGTGCGCGAGATATTCAAAGTAGGTAGAAAAGTATTTAAAGAAAAGTTTTAGAGGAAGAAATCAAAGCGTGTTCTGCCTGCTTAACGACCATGTTGCTAATTTTGATCTTCTAGCGATTAGACCTATGTGGCGTTGAGTTATTTTTGTCATTAGGTTTGTTTACGCCGACCTCGGTCAAAGCCTGCTTGCACTTTAGTTAAACTGTGAAGCCGTCAGGCTCGACTTAAATTTCATTCATCGTTCATTTATCTATTAGCTTTGATTTAAAGCCAAAAGCGTTGGCTTCTGTAAACACGAGTTAGTGGCACCTGTTAAGCTTTATTTGGATTAATAAAAGGGTCTTTTACACCCTTTCCATGTCTCTGGGGTACCTGTAAGACATAGCGACAATTCACATATTGTCTTTTAGAGATCTAGTTTATGTTACTAGAAAAGAGCAAACTCTGAAAAATAGAGATCTTTTTGAAGGAACGAAGTAAATTTTCACATATCTTTTGTTTTGTGGAAGTCAGCCATCTTTTTCCACTAATTTAACCCTAATTGAGTAGGTCAGCGTTCCATTCATTCTAATTCGTCTACGGGGCTGGTAGTCATCCTAGTCATCTCCTAACCTCCTTCGGTAAAGTCCTGGGAATGTTAAAATAACCTTTTTTTATTAAATCTTTAAAACAAAGATGAGGCCCCATGTGTGCGTACAAATAACATCCGGCAGTTGCGTTATTTAAAATAACTGTTTAAAAAAAAGCAGGTGAAATTCAAATTCAAGTACCGTAGTCAGAGACTACGCAGATTAAGCTGGCTCAATATTTTAAATAGCACGTTTTCAACGTCGGCTAATAAAATGGCTAAAGCTGGAATAATGTATGGCAGAGCTGGCGACAGGACGTAAACTGTAAGCGAGGCTGCAAAGGCTGTAATAATAAAACATTCAAAACATTCGACTTAGATAACTAATTTGAATTCTGGTTGGAACTACGGAAAGGAAAAGTTATAGTAAAGATTTGACTCATATTAATTAGCTAATTAACATAAAATACCTGATGACGAAAGAGCAAGACTTGCACTTAAGTGTTAGTTTTCTTGAACGGTTCTGTTATTAGTATATTATTGTGAAAATGATTTCACAAGAAGAAATAACGATGTGGTTCGAAATTCCCTGCGTCACTCAATGTTTGTGTTAGCGCTGTTCCAGCCACTCACAATCTTCTACTGGTAAAAAAAGTTTCCATTGCTGCGGAAACACTTTAATCACAGAATAATTTTTCGTCATCTTAAGATTAATTTGCATTATTTAAATTCATCCTCCAAAATGCAAAAATAAGTATATCAGAGTGTTAGAACTGTAAGATTTTCTGAATATTTGTTAAAAAATCAAAAGATTTAAATCAATGCATTTATTCAGGTTTCAATCTAAATTATGTCATCCGTGTAAAACAATGAACTAAACATAAGCAAAAGAAGCCCTGCTATTGAAAGTCGTTTGAATAATTACGTTTCTTAAGATCGTTGTTCCAAGCACAACTTTCAAAGAAGCTATTCTTTTCTGTTATCTGCTAAAATTGTTAGAAGCTGTATGTACTCAACTGTGGGGAGAAGTCATTGCAAATGATGCAGCCCGGGAATTAACTTTCGAATTGCGGAATCGGTGCTCGTTATCTCTGACGGTAATTAATTGGATTTGTCTCATTGATTTAGGATTGAGATTGGAATGCCTTCGTTAGAATCCACCAGATTCCTTTGGTTAATAATTAATTTCGAAATATTCCAAACGGATTGCGTGACGGTTTCGATCCATCTCTTGCAGATGACGATTAAGTCGCTCCTAGCTGAGATTTCGCGACTGTTGCTATCATTTATTTTCATCTTGTACCATTTCCTTCAAGTAAGTACTGGACCACATTCGATATTTTAAAATAAAATATGTCATTGTATAAAACACTGGATGTCATTCATAAATATAGTTGTTTTTTAGCCCAAAAGGGGTGCTATCACTATAAATACTTCGTTTTACTTTTCATTCGAGCCTGTTGCCATTCGGCAAAATGTAAGATAGTTAGTTATCTCTCAAACAGAAGTCTGTTGTTGATTAACAAGCTAAGCTATTTGAAATTAATAGATGTAGTTCGTGAGAATATTCGTTTCTTACTTTTGAATCGGATTGATATAAATTATAAAAACGCATTTAATTCATAATCTGTCTTAATTAAAAACGTTCAATATTTTCATAGAATGACGTTAGCTATTTTTTATTACTTATACCATATTTTGTAAATTTTTATTAATTTTTTTTTAATTTTTTTTATTTACAAGCTCCACGATTTGAAAGCGACACTGAACAGAATAAAAATTTTTATCTCCGGCATGTGAGACTGTCTAGCGAAAATTTAAAAAATATACGGTTTTTAAATATTTTTTTGATTTTGCCATTGCAATGAATTTTATGTGGCGTAAGTGCGAAGAACGTGACATGCTATGAAGTTGACACACAAAACGTTAATAATAAAAACACGAGAAAAATTTTTTTAAAGCATCTTAATAAAAAAACTGAATATTGATTGGAAACTGGGAAAAAACTTTAAAAAAAATAGAAAAATGCTATGCCAATAAACACTGGATCGAGAATTCTAAACATATGTTGCTATTAAAAGTTCTGTGATTTTATTGTTGAACTATATGTGGCGTAATCACGAAGAAAACGATGGTTAATAATAAAAAGCTAAAAAGACCCTCCAGAAAAGTTTAGCAGGTGTTACTGTAACACCAGAATAGTAGTGCTGTGAATTTTGTACATAGATTGGACGATTTTAGTGAAATTACAGAGGCTTTTCGCACATTTTTTAGACGATGTATATTGTATTCACAAAACTAAATTACATAAAATTGTTGTGTTTTAAATGTTCTATTTGACATCTCTTATTCTGAACTATCTTTCGACACCGCAATTTCCAGGATAATAATGCCTTTTGAAGTGTCAGAAGAGGTATTCTATCCCATTCCTTCCGAACAGCTTTCCAGAGTCCCGTTAGGGTTTTGGGACAACGTTTGGATAATGCAGTTTTTAAAAGTCCGAAAGCACAAAAATCCATAGGTGACACATCGGGAGATTTAGTAGGGATATCAGTATCAGCCTCGATACCAGTTTTTTGTTCCATTTCTTTTAGGAAATTTAGATTTTGATGTGGGACTGCTAGCTTTGTCCTGATGGAGTCTCACAGATCGACGACACTGTGGGTAAAGCGACGGTATTTCATTCAGAAAAATTGGCGATAAAATAGGTTCCTGATAGAATTTGGAGTTCATCTTGACATTTTTTTGCACTCTCTTTATTTTTAACTTTACATTATAAGAAAAACCAGCAACAATCATGAATCCCTTAGAAAAACTTTCTTTCGATTCTTTGAACCATGTACTTAAATTTTTTTCTTCCCTTTTATGATAATAAATGACTCTTTTTTTGTTACAATCATTTAAATACACCCATGCTTCATCTATTGTCACGATTGTTTTTTTATTTTTCTTTGGATAAGTGTTTCTCGTGTAGAATTCTGCAGCGTGTCCTGCATCGAGCGATATGCTTTGGAAGAAGACGATGCACATCGCGTTTTTTCGCTTTCTTAAGATTTAAATCAATGTTTATCATTTCGTTTACAGGGGACACCGAGCATTTTAATGATTTTGAAACTGTCCTTTGACTAGGGGGATTTTCTTTTAACATTAAACAACGTACCTTTGCAGTAGTCGAAGATGTCCGTTTTTTTATTGGATACTTGTTTGGAATTTTTGTCCCACTTGAGGCTCCAATTTGACATTTTTTTCCTTTCTTGTTGATGATATTACCCATCGACGCTTTAGATATCACAAAACCATGACTCTCATATCGTTTTGGGATAACGGAGTATGCATATTTCTCTTCGGAAAGAGCGTAAAAAGGAAAGAGCGTAAATGTAGCCTTCGAACCACTGCTTTGTTAAATTCGCCATTTTCAATAAAAACAAAACTTTCAAGCCACAGACGATAATTTTGACTTTTAAAAACATAGTACAATTGCAATTACTTCTTTTGCAGCAAACTATTTTTTATTACCGCTTACCAAAATCGTCTAAAAAATGGGTGAACAGCCTCTGTATATGCAAAATTGTTGTATTTTTCTGTATAATGTAGTACGAAAATCTAGAAAAACGAAGCTTGCAGGAAAAATAAGAATACAGGGCAAGTCTGTTTAACATTGAGTGAATGGCTATCTCGCTAATTTGGTGAGAAATCGTCAAAAGTCGCCAAATCTGCGACATTTTGATCCGTTCCGTGAATCACTGTAATAGGTATTATAATTGACTAACTATAATCGATCCTCTGTGTAACTGTAAATGCATTCGGTCCGCGTATGCCTTCCAGTAAAACCCTTTTCAGCTATGCTTAATAGTTTTTCCTCTTTCATGTGTAACAGCCGCGACGTGCATGTGCAGAATATTTACCCTCAATAGGAGAATCCCATATCAGCTAGTAGTTTTCGCTTGCACATCAGTGAGTAATTACATCTGTGAACTGGCATTTTCATGTAAATTTAAAATAAAACTGACGTTGTATAAAAATTCTTGTTAGCTTGCATCTTGCTTGTGACTAAGTAAATAAGGTCACTGAACGCTTTTGTTTCATAATCTATTCGAGCGAGGTCGCTGCATAGGGCTTTTGTTATTTTGCCCATGTGTAAAGTGAACACATACAATTGTCTTTAGAAATTGATGCTGTGGCCTAGCCGGGTTTTTCAAGGATAATTAATAATTACTAGCAGATATTTTTATAATATATATTCTTATATGTTTCAGAATGGAGGAAGATAGTGTTTCAAAATCCATCTATGATAATGAAATAAAAGTATTTACATTGCAAAGCAACAGCAGTCTGTGCCTCTTATAATGGATTAGAGCGTATGACATTCTTAGTCACGATCTAATTACTGATCAGTTAGCTAAAGGCTACAGACTCAGACTGCTGCTACAGATTCACTCTACACTGGCAGCTCAATAATTTCCGAATTTATTTCTTCTTAAAAATTAATATTCTTTTGAACAAAAAAATGGGCAGCTCTTCTCTGGAATGCGACTAACAGTAAAAGGAAATATCATGACCTCTTCCCCATTGTCGATAATAACTTCCACGGTATATTTAAGTAGGACAGTTTTATTAATCGTTGTATACCCCCTCCGAAGGTCGACGCTGGAAAACATGGACCTTTACAGAACTTATAATTCCAGCATGGACTCTTATAACGTCCATGCTGGAAAACCTGTGACGTTACTGGCTCGGTTCTATAACCTGGCAGTCTCGGCTGTAAAACTGCGAGTCTGGGGCTTCACTTAACCAGCTGCGTGATGCCTTGAGACGGAACTTCATTTGCCTAGTCTGGGTGGGTTGTAGTAAACACTGTATAAGACCAGTGTGGCTTTAAGCTTCCCGCATAGTACTGGTGGGTAACACTTTCGACGAACAGTCAGGTCTCCAGACGTGCACGTCTCCCTCCACTGTGATCCCTTGCGCCGGAGGGGGGGTATCATTGGTATTGAAGAAAAATTTTAAGTCTGCCGTCTCGGATTAGGGTCCCTGGGGCAGTAGCAATCTTTAAAGTCTATCATTTTGGGGAATCCCGACTGGCTGCCCACACCCTGCCTAATATGGGGGCCTCTCAGTTGGGACTCTGCCCCACCACTCTGGAAAAATTATCTTATTTGAACATGACAAAACCATGAGGTCTATTTCTCTAAGAGGACGTGCTTTCGTGGAGGACTTTCTGAGAGAAACTGGCTGGCTCGTATTCACGTTACATGAGGAAAAAAACCATGTAACCAGCCTGTTCACCGGTATTCGAACCCAAACAGGTCGAATTATCAGTATTTAAAGGTCTTTAGCCACTCGGTCACTGGTGAGGCCAGCTTTAAAAACGACATTCGACTCACATATTGTTTTAAGTTTTTCCTGTCGCACAGACACTATGCACTTGTAAGTATCCATACCTTTTTCGAGATTCATGACCAGGTCCATCGATACGGCAGCCAGCATTATTACCTACATACCGATCAAGCCGGCAGTTTATTTAAACAACAAAGTAGTTCTTTACTGTAACCCCTCTCGTATTTCTGTCGCTTTACGCTCAACCAGTATGATCTCTGTTGCTGTGGCGCCAAGGATGATTTAGACTATTACATTTTCATAGGTTCGACAACTAAAAGCTAAAACCTTCCATTATTGACGTCCAGATATCATATGCATTCCACAAACCCGATGTACCACCATCTACATTGCCAATGATCTGGTCCAAAATATTCGTTCTATGGGCTTCCTCATGGTCAAATAAATGAACTATGCAGGATATAATTGCTCCAACAATTATTTGTTCTTCTACTATCCCTTTCCCCCTCCCTATCTTCAGTTTCTATACTGTAGATTGCATCTGTTCTGTCATTCCAGTTCTGAACTGGGCTTGGAATTCAAAGCTATATTCCGTTACCAGATACTGAGTTCAAAGCTTTATCTGTGGCAGCGGTGAATAATAAGTAAATAATAATTTTCATAATAATAATAATCATATTTAGTTGTGTTCTACGCACCAAGAATAACAATTTTTTTATTGAGAGTTTTAAAACTATGCAGTTGTTTCTCTTTTGCCTCGGAAACCCTTTATAATCTGTCTAAAATAATCAATCCCTACTTTTATTTTAGAAAATTTTCTACTATTGCCTGCGGCTTATATCCTAAACGTCGCTTCAAGTTTTCCTCACGTAATTATTTTTTCTAATTTTCGTGCTTCCTATATCGAAAATTTCAAAATTAAAAGTATAAGGATGATGTCTTAGAATTAAGAAATTGAAATGAAAAGCTGGTTGGAACTCATGAGAAATTTCTGGATTTCTAATTAGTTCAACCAGCCAATTAGAATACACTACATTCTAATTCGTGAGATGATACACATAAGTAAATCGATTCACAGAAACTCTTATCAGTTCTAATATATGATGTAAGAGGTGCTCTGAAATGCTGAAATTCTTCAGCACACGCGAAATGTGTTCAAAAACAACAACAACAAAAAAAAAGGCAGCTTCACCTTTTCGCATTGTATCAAATAAGTTAGTAGGCAAAAGTATAAAAATGCATAATAGGTCTTACATTTTTTACCAGTTACGGATATTCCATAAATTCTGTGGGATTAGCGTATAATCCTCCTAAAAGAGCTAGAAATGTGTATTTGCTATAATTCTAATAAAGAAGAAGCATTAGTTTTCAGCCATTTATGACTTAAACTGAAAAGGGAAAAAAGGCGCTGCAATGGGTTTTTATGGTTTTTTATTTCCTTGTACGAAGTAAAAGAAGTATTAAAATCACGAAAAATTTCGAGCATCATATTTCAGCGAAAATATCCATTTTGACCACCCTCGAATGCATTTGAACGAAGTTTTGCGTGCCTTCCCTACGTACGGACAGAATAAAGGACTTTCCCCCCCCACACACACAACGGATTATAAAATGGATTTAAAATTATTTTAAAATGATAAGAGATTTTTTCGTGGCCTTTGAACGTACCTACGTATGTATGTACCTCGCATAACTCAAAAACGAGCAGCATCAAGCGTTGAAATTTTGTATATGGGACTGCTGTAACATGTAGTTGTGCACCTTCCATTTTGGCTGCGATCGGCCGCGTCAAAAGTATATATACATACTCAGTTACCGGGCTCGGTGAACTCAGTTTTTTATTCTTATGTGTTAGTAAATCGTGTATTTTTTGCTTTAAATGTGATTGAATTATGTTGTTCTTGTGTTCCGGTTAAGGTTTTTTTGCCTTTAGTTAACCCTTTCAGTCCTAATAGGTTTAATAAGTCCCAGTAGATGTTTAAAGAAGCCTAGAGGGAATTACACGCTTCAGTTTAGTATATAGTAGATGTCCCACTGGTAGCAGGCATCATTTCTAACATCCTCACTACAAAATTGTATATGGTAGGCCATACACCACCACTACAATATGATAAACCAATACACTACCACTACAATATGGTAGACCATCATCCAGTTCCAAGTTGTTGAATATAGGAGATCACTTACCCATTGAAGGGCCCACTAGAAGAACGTGTCACAGTTGTACCAAGAAAAAACAAGAGAAAAGAACTAAAACTATATGTGCGGCATGCAATCTACCACTATGTCTAATCTTCACTGTTTAATATCTAATCATAACTGTAACTATCTAATCCTAGCTGTTTAATATCTAATCATAACTGTAACTATTTATTCATAGCTGTTTAATATCTAATCATAACTGTAACTATTTATTCATAGCTGTTTAATATCTAATCATAACTGTAACTATCTAATTCTAATTGTTTAATATCTAATCATAACTGTAACTATCTAATCCTAATTGTTTAATATTTAATCATAACTGTAACTATTTAATCTTAACTGTTTAACATCTAATCATAACTGTAACTATCTAATCCTAATTGTTTAATATCTAATCATAACTGTAACTATTTAATCATAACTGTTTAATATCTAATCATAACTGTAACTATCTAATCATAACTCTTTTACTTTTTATCACGCATAAGTTATGAAAATAAAAATAGTTTTTTTTTTCTTTTATGTGTCAACAGTTTAGTGTTAATGGGACACATATGTCCCACTGGTGGTATGTTGGAACACATATGGTGGTGTGGTGGGACAGACACGGGTGGTAATGGTGGGACATATATGTCCCACCATTACCACCCAGTGGGACATATTTGTCCCAAGCCCCTGAAATCCCCCCCCATTTTAAAATGATATTTTTCAATTCTTTCTGATAATTACCACGAGTACATAAAAAAATAAACAGGAAAGTAAGTTAGTTGTAACAACCAAATAAATTGGAACTGAAAAAAAGTTGTAACAAACATATAAAATGGGAAAAGGTTAATTTGCATGCAATAGCTGTAGGATTATTTGTAAGGTTTTAGTTAAACTAACAAAGTTTTATTTTAATTTGCTTTTTTCTATCTGTTCTCATATCAACTTCCCGTTAGAATAAGCGCGCGTTTCAGCTTTATGCTAATTTGAAGTGGAGCCAAGTTGCTATTTAAACGGTAGGTAGGAACCTCTCAGTGTGAGAGAGCTTTTAGTCTCAGACCACTGCTACCCTGTTCGACATTCGCCTGACCAGCTAGTATTTAAATTCTAAGCCTTAGCGCTGTTATGCTATTACTTAATGAAGTAAATCTAAGTGCGTTAGTATTAGTTAAATCTTGCTACGCACAATTTAGCATAGAGGCCAACCTCGCGTTCATAGCTCTGTGAGCAACGACTATTTAATTTCTATTTAAATTTAAATTATCTGATTGTTCAGTTTAGACCCAAGTGCGGTCATTATTTTCTGTATCCCTCCCGAGTTGGGAAGTGGCTGTATATAATTGTGGTTTAATAAAAGAGGATTTTAAATCCTTCTTAAGTGCAGCTCTTCTACCACTTAACCACAGTTTTCTACCACATATCACAGCTGCATTCAGCTCCCTGTTCAAGATCAGGACTTTAAAGTTTTCACGAAGATGTTCGCCAAGAATATGCACCGAACACGCCATTTGTTTGCATTTAAAAGCTTTAGTAGAATAGTGAATAAATTCATACACCAACTTTAGTATCTTTTTGCCAAGTGGGACCAAAAGTAAACTTTCAGTTTTATGCACCGAAAAATCTGCCAACCTGCCTGCTGTCCGAATTGTTTGTTTTTGCGTAGAAGCTCTCAATTTTAACTGTAAAAATAGTTTTTTTTCCACTGTTTTTAACTGTATTTGGTGTTTTATGTTTTTCTGTATTTTGCAAATTTTAGTGACAATGTTTTGAGTTTTAATGTATTTTTTGCCGCGAAGTGAGAACTGAATGGCTACGTGGAATCCAAATCAGATTTTATTTTCATTTAAAAACCGAAACACCTGTTTAATTCATTTTATTGAATCTAACTGTGTAATTAATTTTCAAGTATAGTGATTATACAGATTCATAATAAATATCTCATATGCCGAAATCTGTATATGCATTAAATTAATGGTTGTTTGCCATTAAATTTAATCTTCAGCTGTAAGTTAATTTATTTAAAACGTATTGAAAATTGTGAAAAAAAAATCAAAACCGAAGAAATAAAAAACATTAGTTTATATTGACGATAGAAACGTCATTAGGGCGTCGTAACGAATATTTTCGACGTTACAATATATTTCCTTTTTCCACTGTGTGAAACATGAGATTAAATAAATCTTCCTCGCGTCCTTGCAAATACCCAATTCTCAAAGTTCTGCCATTTTCCAAAGCTTCAGATCTGTAATTTGTTATGTTCGTCATTGCTTAAAATCTGAGTGATTTAAAAGCAATAAATGCGCTTCTTAATTATTGAAATATTTATTTTTAATAATATGTGTAATTCATATAATTTATGATGTATATCAGCTGATAGTTTTGTGAGCATCTGTGACATTAAATTGCAATATATTTTTTAATTCTCTGTTATTAACGGTGTGGAATCATTTATTTATTTTTTTAGATAACTTATTCCTTCTCGAAAAAGGATTAATTAATTAAATAAATAAATCTGTTTTCTACAGATTTGTTATTTATTTGTTTTTATTCAAAGTCTGTTTAATTTACAGCTGCAATTAACATTCAAGTTTAAAAAATTTTGTCAAAAATTTATCAAAAATTCCTATAATTAGGTAGTCCAGCAAAGTAAAAATTAAACATTTAATTAACTTATGCAATCCATAAAGAAGCATTTTGCGGTTCGTTATTTAGTGTATATTTTTTATGTGACACCCTATTTGACTAGGCAGGAAAATAAGCAAAAAGGTTTGAATAAATTGGAACACAAAATTTCCTTCATCGCAGCCTAAACTTTAAACCCGTTGCTCGGAAAACAGCTTTATTGGGGGCAGATGTCATGTTGACGCTTTGTTGAAATAGACTTGGATGTCTAAATTCTTGCACATAATTCTATAATCTGCCGTTTATTGTTACACACATTTTAACAGATCTCTTCCACTTTCTAATATCCTGTTTACTGATCACACTGTTGATTCTCTGTTTATTTACGCCGTTAGCCATCCTGTTTATTCCTTTTAGAGGCTTTCAAAGAACGACAAGAAGACCTGAAAGTTGGATGCGATACTTATATATGCACCCCCCTTTCCGAATTTTTATTAGTCTCGAACGACTGTCTGCGTATTTTGTTATCAATCTGCCCTATCGTCACGGATCATACCTCAAGCCGTATGAGAGCGATTAGAGACAAATCTTCGCGTTCTCAAGAGAACAACGACGGCTGTTTTGTCTTCAGCAGCTTGGGATATTAACTTAAAACTTTACGTCGTGTCTTCGCAAATTTGCTTAACGCCAGTTTCGAATGACGTCCCCCATCTCCCCCTTGACGTCATATTCGGCGATCGATGCGAATTTCGCTTTCAGTGTAGTATCTCTACCTCCGTTATCAAATTTTCTATCAGTTCAAACTCTTAGATTGTGCAGTAAGGCTTGCTTTTGTTATTAAGAATGGCCTCTTAAAGTTTTCGGCCTCAGGACTAAATCGTGTGCTGCTGCTTTTGGAGCCTTACGCAAGCCTCTCTTCACTTTTCTCATTTTTGGAGTTTTTTTTTTCAAAGAATTTTTTTTAACTCTACTTATTGTGTTTGGTTTGAGAAAACGGTTATTGATGTTTATGCTGTTTTTGCAAAGTTAAGCATTATTTCATCCACCAATAATATTGTTTGTCATACGCTAAACAACGTGAATCTTCTGCTGTTTACTAGAATCTATGCTTGTGTTGTGAGAATGGATGGATGACTAGCACTGACATATCTAAAAACGCTTCCGCAACCGATGAGTATTGTTGTAACAGCGAAAGTCCCGTGACTTGGACACGAAACAAGACTAGGATTCAGACCTAAATAATGACCCGAATAATGTACGTATATTTGTGAGCGCAATGACTTCTCTGATAGGGCAACTTTAAAACACCCCGAGCTCAAAAATTCTCACTGGAACTTAGTGGTCGAGAGAAAGTGGAATAATACCTTCAGTTTTCATTCTTAACGTGTAGAGTCATTAGGGTTTTTTAAAGCAAAAGAGATGAAAATGAGCAATGCCCTTACCGAGATTCGAACCTGGACCTCTCGGATAAGCGCCGAGTCTGTTAACGTTGCAGCACGAAGGCGTGCTGGAACGAGGGAGAAAATGTGTACTATCAGTTCCTTTTTATAGCCAACATCCCATGCAGTAAGTGTCTCATCATTTTTTGTCAGGACTGAGTGTTCGGTGCATATTCTTGGCAAACATCTTCGTGAAACTTTGATCTTGAACAGGGAGCTGAATGCAGCTATTTTCTGTGGTAGAAAACTGTGGTTAAGTGGTTGAAGAACTGCACTAAAGAAGGATTTAAAATCCTCTTTTATTAAACCACAGCCACTTCCCAACTCGGGAGGGATACAGAAAATAATGACCGCACTTGGATCTAAACTGAACAATCAAATTATTTAAACTAAAATTAAATAGAAATTAAGTAACCGTTGCTCACAGAGCTATGAACGCGAGGTTGGCCTCTATGCTAAATGGTGCTTAGCAAGATTTAGCTAATACTAACGCACTTAGAATTACTTCAATAAGTAATAGCGTAACAGCGCTACGGCTTAGAATTTAAATACTAGCTGGTCAGGCGAATGTCGAACAGGGTAGCAGGGGTCTGAGACTAAAAGCTCTCTCACACTGAGAGGTTCCTACCTACCGTTTAAATAGAACTTGCCTCCACTTCAAATTAGCATAAAGCTGAAACGTGCGCCTATTCTAACGGGAAGTTGAAATAAGAATAGACAGAAAAAGGTAAATTAAAATAAAACTTTGTTAGTTTAACTAAAACCTTACAATTTCACTGTTATCAGTATCACAATCTTGTTCCAGCACCAATTTTGGTTATGTATAGTTCATATGTTATCCATGCTACCATACTTTTATGATGTTATTGGAAGATGGCGCCATAGCCCTGGGTCCTGGGTTTTGTTCTAAGGGAACTCAAATATATTGTATTTTGGGGCATGGGGTGACTTAAAGTACTGTAAAGCCGAAACTCCTGTCGAGAGGTTGATGGTAGGAAAGAGGGATAATAAACACTCAAATTCATTCCCCGGCAGGTTCTCCATCAGAACTGGGACATAGCAGAGTAAAACTGCAGTCTCGCCCACAAGATGTCAAAGGTCGGTGTCAATGCCAGGTATTACACCTTGCTTCTCTGTCATGATAAAACTCGACGACATGATGTGGCTAAGGTTCAGTCAGAAAGACTAGTATATGCTACTAATAACAACAGCATATGCTACTTATAGTTTAAACTATTTCTTGTAATCATTTTTTTATAAATCTTTTTAATTAATTAATACTGTTACCCCTGGCTCTTCGCTGAACAGCCATGCGAAGTAGAATGGTAAAAAGTGGCCAACTATCTGTTGGTGAAAGCTTGAGTGTTCTTTATCAAATGGAATGGCAATAAACTAAGTCTTACTGTCACCACTAATATCCAAGCTCTTAACTTAATCACAGACACAAATATACCCACACATATCTTTTCATGAAGTTTATCAGTACTGCTAATGCCAACACTTTAGATGTGTAGCAAAAATAAAACGTTTCCATGACCTGTATTTGGATTAATAAGGAGTAATTTAATCGTATAAAGCCAAAATAAATGCAACACAGTCGTTTTCATAAAACAGAGCTGTGAATTAATATATCTTTCGCAGATTAAAAAGATACCTCAATATAAAGATTGAACCGCTGAAGACAAATTGATTCGTGGCGTAAATTAGTATGTTTATTTGCTGAAAATAATTAAATCAGATTCCTGGTTGTGAAGATTTATTCGTATTTACAATGGGATTAGTTGGTCGGTAACTCAAGGCGCGTGAAGATAAATTGATTCATCACAAGAATTGCTGTTTCTTTTGAGAAAACATATTGAATGAAAATTTAATTTCAAATGCATTCATATCCTTTGTTAAATAAGAATCCTCGAAAACTTAAAGCTTTGTGCATATAAAGAAAGAAACAGCTGTGTATTTATTAAAGATAATATACTTAAATATAAATCTGCTTAATTCTGATGTTAAAAACATTATTTAACATTATCTGCGAATTAGTCGCTACTAATGCATAATTAAACGGAATGATGGGAATCTGATTGTATTCACTGTGCAAAAAAATGAGAAGACCAAACTATAAACTTTTCTTAAATTGTCATTTTTTTCTGTTTTCTATTGTTTCAATATTGAATTTACAGTTAACAAATTTTGAATTAAATCTACATCGTCGATAGCGCATAAACAACAATAGAATAAATACGCTCTTTTAAAGTTCACTTTATTTATTTACCATAGCCGCACTTCGGCACTAGGTTTACTTAACAGCGTTACATCTTATGCATTTTATAACTTCAGAGTGAGCAAAAATTATAGCATCTGAAGAATTACCACAAGTTCTATTCAAATACTATAATAAATCTAAAACGATGTATAAAAGAAATTAAACGAATAAAAAAGAAACAGTTCTTCGCAAACGATTCGGCGTCGCTTACCTAATGCGCATGCGCTACTAATAAATTCAGTTCTCACTTCGCGGTAAGGCAAATATACATAAAAGTTCAAAATATTTTCATTAAATATTGAAAGATATAGAAAAACATAAAACACCAAGTACAGTTAAAACAATTAAAAAAAAACAATTTTTACAATTAAAGTTACAATTTGTACACAAAAACCAGCTAATAGCTTCATGATAATTCCAGAATGAATCAAGGAAAATTTAATTCGCAATAATAAAAGAAGATGTTACTTTGTTGTTGCGAAGCTTAGTTTCTCTAGATTGGTAACAAATCCACTATTCTGCTAAGCTTCAAATGTAAACAAATATGTCCGCTATCATAAGCAAAAATTAGGCTTAGCCGCACTTAAAAAAACTTTTAAATTGTTGATAATTCCACAATTATTGCGTGCAGATTAGTTAAGGACATAAAAATCTTAACCGAAAGCTAAGAACAATATAATTCAATTATTTTTAAAGCAAAAGATGCACAATTTACACTCACGTTTGTGAAAATTGCAACACCAAGAAGGAATCGTCATAATTGAATGCAATTTAATACACAGTTGAGTGGTAGTGGTACAAATAAATGATTAAATGTTCAAAGCAAACAAACAAGAACAAGAGATCAGAATCAGTATTTTGTGTGCCCACCACGCGCCGCAATAAATGCTGCTACACGACGTGGCATGGAGTCAAACAAAGTTTGAATGTCTGACTGAGGAAGAGCATTCCATATCGTTTGTACGCGTACCCAAAGTTCGTCTGCAGACGCAACAGGACGAGGATCACGAGCAAGACGCCGACCAATGACATCCCACACATGTTCAATTGGCGACATATCCGGGGAACACGCAGGCCAAGGAAGAAGCTGTACCTGCTGCGCTGCAAAGAAGGATTTAACAATCCGAGCAGTATGAGGGCGGGCATTGTCCTGTTGAAATACAGCGCCTGGCAAGCTTTGAAGGAAGGGAACAGCTTCGGGCTGTAGAACTTCACGGATATACCGGTTGCTGTTCAGATTGCCCACAATTCGTAGCAATTGAGATCGTCTATGATATGCTATGGCGCCCCAGACCATAACTCCGGGTGTTCGTCCACTGTGGCGTTCGATAATGCACTCCGGAAGGTGGCGTTCACCGGCATAGCGTCTGACACGAATGCGGCCATCATGGTACCACAAATTAAAGCGGGATTCGTCAGAAAACACGACATGCTGCCAATCAGCACGCCAGTCTCTATGCTGATTGGCCCATTGTAGCCGCAGGCGGCGATGGTCGTGCGTTAGGGGGATCCTGTATAAAGGAGTCCGTGCGCGCAGTCCACACTGCAGCAGACGTCTACGAATTGATGAAGCACACAATGAAACACCTGTAGCTATTGACCACAGTGCTGCCAATTGTCTAGAGGAAGCTGTACGGTCCGTCCGCGCCATGCGGACCAGGTGTCTATCATCGCGAGCTGACGTCACATTTCGGGGTCCACTCCCGGATTTCCGAGTTGTCCGACACTCGTCCGTCCACTGCTTCCAAACGCGCATCACTGTGCTGCTGTTACGCTGCACACGAGAGGCTACTGCACGATACGACAATCCAGCTTCACGAAGGCCGATGATTCTCCCTTGTTCAAACTCTGTAAGTTGTTCAAATCTAGCTCTCTTTCGTCGACGAGGCATAAGTACAGATTGAGTTAACGTTTACCACTAGCAGATAACCACCGATAACCATACACGCCTCGCTACAGCCGTCTATTTATTCGGATCCATCAGCCGTTCAGAGGGCGCTGCTCAGCATACGCATGCGCTACGGATTTGCAATTCTAATCATTTGCATATCATGCGCTACTTTGCATTTCCTGAAAATTTCAGCTCACTCGCGTAAGTCCTTCATGGTGTTGCAATTTTCACAAACGTGAGTGTACAAACTCATAAGAATAAAGAAACTGAGCTCACTGAGCGGAATAACAGAGTGCATATACATATATTTACATACTTTTGGTGCGGCCGATGGCATCCAAAATGCGAGGTGCACATCTACATGTTATAGCAGCCCTGCATACAAAATTTCAACGTTCTGAGGCTCCTCATTTTTGAATTATGCGAGATACATAGAAACCACAGACGCCACAAAGAAAACTCTTCGTAATCCATTTTAAATAAGTTTTGTAATTATTTTGGGGGATAAGAGTCTTTTGTTCTGTCCTTACATACTTATGTCACTCAAAAACATCGTTAAATTGCATTCGATAGCGGTCAAAATAGATATTTTCGTTGAAATATGGTACCGATATTTTTCGCGATTACAATACTTCCTTTTTACTTCGTACAAGGAAGTAAAAAAATGGGGAATTTTATTAAGTAGAGTTAAATCCATATAGCAAATAGTATTTTCTAACTCATGACAGTAATCTGGATTGATTCGAATGACTGAGTAATTCATTAATGGGCACAATTTAATTAATCATTAATGTAGTATAGCTCGAGGATTGTGCTAACCCTAAGAAACAGGAAATAGTTGTGAAGATATAAATTTTAAATTACTGCTTTTCAGAGTCTATTGTTTGTTGATTCCATTAAATTAAAACAGAAGAGTTCAGTTTATTTCTTATTCTATTGCCAACAAATTTAAAGGCTGAAGACAATAAGCAATTTTTTGGAATAATAAAGAAATAAAAGAAACATCATGTTGTTAATCGTGCACGGGTAAATGGCATGGAGGCAAGAAGTTGCAGACGATTTCCAGAGCTTCGATTTTGTTATATGAAGCTAGTGTGCCTCATTCTTTCGGGAAAAAAATATAGTAAAAGAGATTTTGGACAAAACAAAACTGTTCACCTAGCATCCATCACTTTGTTACTCTCGCATGCTATTCGTTTCTCCTTTTGGTATTTCTTTTTAATAGGATCATTTTCAGAATTACTTTCTGTTTTAAGATTTTCTTTTATCTTCTACTTTTTTATCTCCTTTTATTTGGTAATAATTTGCGTTCTCTTATCATCCTTCAAGAAAACAGGTGAATATCGATTTTGCTTCACGCCAGCTTCTCTGCCTCGTTTTAAGTTCCAAATTAAGAGAATAAAAGTGCATGTAAAGCGGATAATGGTTCATAAACTCAAAATTAATCTACTATGGATATCTTTAAACTTTCACGTCTTCACCTGTGATGAGCGTTGTGATTTAATTTCAGGTAGTCTGGTAAACATCTTTCTTATATTAACTTCTTTAACCTTCGGGGAAACATTATCACGCTAGTAGTGAAAAGTTAAGTTTGTAAAGTCTATATCTCAGTCTTTCATTCGAATCATTTGCGGTATTAGTTATGGATTTTAACTAATATACTAGCAAGCTGCGGGCAGAGCAAAATTTGTAAGTTCAACGTACACCGGAAAGGAAAATGTATAAAAACATTTCAGTACGAATGAAATCAGTTCATTCATTCCCAAGCAACAACGAATTCATAAATAATTTTTTCGTTGCCAATCCAGAAAACAAAAATGTTTGACATATCAGCTTTATACGCATGACGTCATGATTTAAATTTAATGTAATATAACAAATTTTTCTCAATTTTAATAAAAGAACTAGCGTGGCAATAATATACCGTGTCAGTTATCCAAACCCGAAACCAAAAAGGTGCCAGCAGCAGCTATTTATTTAAAATGCTGACATGAACGAAAAATTTTCGACCTACAGTGACGTCATATGCAATCGCGTGCTTTCTTCAACATCAGAATATGACCTTATATGCTAATAATGTATTTAATGTTTGGCAATGCTCTTTTTTTTCATATTTTGTAAAACTTACAAATTTTTTATTAACATACTCTTACGATTTGAAAGCGAGTAGTGGCAACACTTTTCGAAATGAAGCAGATTTTTATCTCCAGGGCTCTAAACTGTTGCCACGCCGAAAAATGAGAGCGAAAATGAGCGTTTTCGGAGTTTCTAATTAATATCTGGGCTATTTAAAGTCCTAGCAAGCTGAGAATAGTCGAAATGGCTTCCCACGAGTTTCTGGAATCCGAGGATACCTCTCTCCGTTCCGGAGGAGATGATGCCACAAACAAACAGGCGTGCACAGATTTTAATACTGTAGACTAGCGGGCAAGCCCGCTTGTAATACTGTAGATGCTGTGCTCTTTTCTTTGTATATCGTAATGCGAACAGAATCATATACATATTAGACAATTAATCATAAAATATAATCATAAAAATCTTATCTAGCATATCGTAAAAATCTTCCATCCTAAATCAATTTAGAATTTTTTGGAGATTTAAATATAAAGGAGATAATATTAACATGAAAGCCGATGCTTTGATATTTGATATAGCAATGCTTGATGGTACATAGTTTTTTTTTCAGCGAAAAATTGCAACACGTACTTTATTGACAAAATTAAATACTGATCTTTTTTTAAGATGTTTTAAAAAAATGTCTGAATAGGAAAGAAAAAAAATAATTTCTCTGTTTGATTTAGGTATTAGGCAGGTAAATGTTTAAAAATATTTACTAACTATTGTTTAGCATACTAAGTAATAATCTCTAAAATTATACAAAAAAATATTTATTATTAATCTCTAAAATTAAGAAATTATTCTTTATTTGCTCTAAATGCACGCCCTATTTCTGTTCAAATAAAGCTAATACATTCGATTGTAAAACTGTGATGTTAATAACATTATATTCTAAAACTAAGAAATAAAACTGTGTTTATCATAAAATTTTTGTCAATAGAGTTGAAAATGAATTTTTGATTTTAATAAAAATGTTATTTAAATCCACGAAAAATTAATAACGTAAATGAAATCAACAGCGATTAACTCTGATCTTGATTTTGCTTGGCAGAAGAGAAAATCGTGCCCAATAATTCAAGTTTCTTTGTCTTCAATAAAATTTTATGAATATTAATCGAATGTAAGTAAGAAAAGTTATTATATATGACAAGTAGCGGATATTAAAACTTACGATTACTTGAATCATAAACGCGTTGCGTTGTTCTCTTGTTTCTGTGCTCAATCTGTTAACAAAAATATTCATTTTTTATTTACATCCCTGTTTTTTCGTTTATTTAATTATGAAGCGCTAGGGCTATCTTGCCTTGACCTTAATTATGAAGCGCTAGGGCTATCTTGCCTTGACCTTAATTATGAAGCGCTAGGGCTATCCTATCTGAGTGGAGGGATGCTTTTATGCAGGATTTTTTAAAGCATACTGCATCGTATCCGCATTACCCACGGGGAACAAGTGACAAGTGAGGGTGGACGTGGGCACTGTCCCTTTATCGTAACGGTTAATCAGTACAGCACCACGTCCACCCTTATCTACAGTTGGCTTGAGTAGAGCCACACAGGAGTCTCGCACCGGGCGCTCAGACTCAGCGCCGGATTCATCCGGAGGGCAGTTTTACCGACCAAAGCACCCCCCGGGATTCTCGTCATCCAGGGCGCACATACCTCCCATACAAGGGCAGATGAGAATTTACATAAAAGTACATTGGAGAAAAATTACATGTGTACACATTAACCTCGAGTGCTATTGGGTGGCTCATGAATGCCTCTGACATGCGTTATGCCATAAGACTAATATGTTTACATATGTGGTACATTTACATTAAGTACGCAATACATGAACAGGACTGAACTTATACATATTATCGTATATTAACAGTGCTCAACACATGCAATATGTAATATTAGAATCACAGAGGCAATATATATATAATTCGACACATGAGTATAATAAGAAATTCTGTAACGTACTCATACGAGTCCGTATCATTCCCGCTGCGTGTATACGCGCTGGATTACGTATTGTTATATACTCCATTGGTTTGCATTTGACTTTGCATACGACTGTATAGTTATTACACTACTGCGTTACATTTTCGAATATGAAGCCTATACGGCATAACATATGCGCTAAATACAGAACATGTTTACATTACATAGCATGACACTACGTGTGCAGGAACTGTACGACAGATACATATAAATGCTTATTCTTGACATTATTTTGCTTACATAGTATGCTGCAGGGCGTATAACGGCATACATGCAATAATATACCTGAGGATATACCACGTAGGCCTATACAGTTACGAGACATTTACTGCATTATACGAACAATTATATAAAGTGCATACAGAACATACATAACATTGCACATACTAATATATTACAAAAAATCGCGTTAAACAGACATAAGCCTATGCTGCATTTGCCTATGAGTGCATAAATATAAGGCAGTAATGATGCTCAAGCAATTGTGCTGATGAGCATGAATTTACTTACATTCGATAGCTTATGTAGAGTAACACATGTAACACTTGCGATTATGAAATGTATACAGTATTATATGTGCGTTATATACAGTAGATTTTACAATGCATAACCGGGAGCTACATTTGCATGGACTGTACGACAAATACACATTCATTCAAACAGGAAAGTGCCCATGCAGCCGTCCTAGTTTTGCGTGGAATCAAACACAGGCCGAACGATAAGTGTTCAGCCATTTAACTGCTCGGCCATTAGTGGGCACCTGCATTATTGGAAAGATTACAATATACCTCATATCGAAATATACACTCATGTCCATAAATTAAGGATAATGCAAAATCAGACAAAGGAAGAGTTAGAAGCAAAACAAATTTGACTTATTTATAAAGCTTATTTATTAATAGCCATTTTTTCTCCCTGGAGCAAATTACAAAAAAAAAAAAAACCTATTCACAAAAAAATATATTACAAGGTTGGTATGATTGTTAATACATTGTATGTCTCCCAGACGATGCAATACAGTCCGTACAACGTCTATGCATGCCGAGTATCAAATTATCGATCTGATCTTGGCGGATATTACACCACTCAATAAGCAATGCTCTCCGAAGTTCCGGGAACATGTAGGAGGAGGTTGAGGGGCTGCAACTCGTCGGCCAAGCATGTCCCACAAGTTCTCTACTGGATTCAATTCCGGTGAGAACGCTGACCAGTCCATACGGGTGATATCATCCGATTAAAGGCATTCGCTTACGATGTTTGCACGGTGAGGACGGGCGTTGTCATCCATAAACACAAATTGTGCGCCCATGGCGCCCCGAAACAAACGTACATGTTGTTCCAGAATGATGTCCCGATATATTTGGCTTGTCATGGTACCAATTTGAATATGCAGGTCAGTTCTGGAACCCAGAATAATTCCACCCCAAACGAGCACTCCTGCACCACCGTAACGGTGTCGTTCAATGATGTTTTCTTGGTGGTAACGGGTACCTGGAGTTCTCCATATGAAAGTCCGGCGAGAATCAGACTGCAAGCTAAACCTGGACTCGTCGGAAAACATCACACAAGCCCACTGTTGCGGTGTCCACAATGCATGCTCTCTACTCCAGGCTAACCGCAGGCGACAGTGAGTTGCAGTAAGTGGAACGCATCTGACAGGTCTACGAGCATATAGACCAATCTGCCCTAAGCGTCTGTACACGGTCTGCCTTGAA
>KK113367.1:723730-766943 GCA_000611955.2 Stegodyphus mimosarum
TAGTCTCTGAGAAATCCTGTGATTATCTGTGAATTTATGCATGTAAACATAATTTTGGACATGAGTGTATATATATATATATAGGTCCCATTTTGTGTGGGATTATGTTGAAGTTTACTAAAAGGAATTTAAATAAAGGAATATTAATAACGAATCTACTGTTGGTATAATAAACCCAAAA
Organism: Stegodyphus mimosarum; assembly: GCA_000611955.2. Classification (NCBI taxonomy): domain Eukaryota; kingdom Metazoa; phylum Arthropoda; class Arachnida; order Araneae; family Eresidae; genus Stegodyphus; species Stegodyphus mimosarum. The sequence continues at coordinate 723,912 of KK113367.1, forward strand.
ATTTTCGCGATGTCACTTCGTACAACGGCCCATTAGCGGCTGAGCGGCAAAGTCGCTGAACACTGGTAGTTCGGTCCAACTTTCGAATCTCGGCGAACGGGCTGGCTGCTTGGGTGTTTTTGATTTTCCCCATGGGTAACGTGTATACGAGCCAGTTTCCATTAAAAAGATCCTCCACGAAGGCATCCCTCCCCTTAGGCAAATTGCCGTGGAGTGCTCTGCCTAATAAAGTGGGCGCAGCACACTAGAAAATCGCTGAACACTGGTAGTTCGGTCCAACTTTCGAGGGCGAACGCGCTTCATCCCAACTCTACAAGTATACAAAAAATTTTGTGCTATGAAACAAAATTACAAAAGAGAGGTTGGGTATAAAATTTATAGACAGGACTTGAAGTTTACCAAAAGGAATTTAAATAAAGGAATTTGAACAACAAATCTACTGTTGGAATATCATATCCGAAAATTTTGGCGATTACACTTCGTACAAGTGCCCATTAACGGCTGAGCGGTATAATCGCTGAACATTGGTAGTTCTGTCCAACTTTCGAATCCCGGTGAACAAGCAGGCGCAGCCCGCTCAGCTGGCGGGCTTGCCCGCTAATAATAATAATAATAATAATAATAATAATTTAAAAACAAAAGAAGTTCGTAAGCACTTAAGTTCCGTAGCTTGAGAATCTGCGAGCCACTTTCTTGCGTATCAGTATGTTTCATAAATGTCACTTAGCTTCCCAACTACCAAGGAACATTTGCTTTAAGGTACCTACAGTGCTTACGATACCAGAAATCGATTTCAATCTCATTTCTACATAAAATGCAATATGAGGTATGGAAGGATTTTTAAAATAAATAGAAATGTTTGGGAAATGAAGTTGTGCCTGCATCCTAAACTAAAGGGGAAGTCGCTGAAAACTGGTAATTCGGTCCGGGGTTCGAATCCCGGCGAACAGGTTGACTACATGGGCGTTTTCATGGTTTTCCTCACGTGTAACATATATAGAGGCAATTTCCCTCAAAAAGCCCTCCACGGAGGATTCTCTTCCTTTAGGCTGATAGCCATCGAGTGCTTTCTCATAATTAACCAAACCAAACACTAAACGGAAGGCAGCAAATTTTATCACCCCTGAGGATAAAGGTGCAGCTGGGACTTGAACAAGTGCTTTTTTCCAGTTATCCTTGATCTAATTAACCTGCCAAGATTGAAAATTTTCTTTAATGATCGTGTTTTAAATTTTACAGCAGAGAAATAAGTAACCCACTAATTAGAACTATCTACCTAAAGGGAGAGATGCCTTTTGGGAGGCTTTTCTAAGGGAAACTGGCTGACTTGTCTCACGTTGCTATTTGGGGAAACCACAGAAATGTTACCGCCATCAACACGTTGCTGAGAAGCTGCACATGGAGAGGGCCTCAAAAGCCTCTCTGTACGTTGGACATTTTGGATAACTGACCGGATGTTTAGTTTCATTTTGCAAGCCCCGATCCTTATTCAGTGTGGCATAGCTGAGGAGTGAGCAGGGATCTGACAGTTCACAAAGTGTGGCTACCTTTTGCTCAGAACGCCACGCTTTAATTTTTCTACTCTGTATTTCTTAAACCTACGCGGTTATTTCGGCTATCGTCTGCTCCGAAACGGCGGGAGAAGTTTTGAGAGGGGGTACTCGCGGATTCCAAAAATTCGTGGAAATTTCGTTTCGACCATTGTCATCTTTTACGACTTTAATCAGTTGAGGTATTCATTAAAAACTCCGAAAACGGTAATTTTCGCACTCGTTTTTCCGAGTGGCAATAGTCCGCGCGCTGGAGATAAAAATGCTATATTTCGAAAAGTGTTGCCACTGCTCGCTTTCAAATCGTAGAGTTTTTAATCAAAAATTTGGAAATTTTACAAAATATGAAATGGGAATAACATTGCCAAACATTAAACAAATTGTTGCGAAAAATTCGGCGGTTGCGCCTGTATGTAAGCTTTCCGGCATAGCACTAGGGTTCCCATAAAATAGTGTATGGTAGGGTTGCCAGATTGGCGACTTTATCGCCCATTTCGCGACCAAATAGGCGATATCCCATAGTCCAATCGGGAAGCTTCTAGAATAACTCCCTGTCGAGATATTTCTCGAAACGTGTGGGACCTAAGGAAAAGCTATATAAACCCGTGCGTTTCTGAGAGCCGGCATTGTGAGAATTGTGAGAATAGCTGCTTACTGTGAGTGCTAAGCTACGCGAGAGTTTTGTGAACGGAAAGCGATCGAGATAGTGCTTTGCCGGGAAGCTACCTTTACAGTATAGCTTGACAGTATATTGGTGATTGTTCCACGGTGTTTATTATAAGTTTAGTGTTGCCGTGAAGCTACCTTTACAGTTACAGCCTGAAGCTGTGTTGCTGATTGTTTCAGCGTATTTATTGTAGATTTTCGACGCTTTTAAAGGTAATTTTGGAACTGTGCTGTAAATAGTGATTCTTGTAAATAAATTGTGCTTTTTATTGTTCTGCATCGTGTTTTCATCGGATACTCTCAAATCCACGAACCCGTATAACGCAACAATATTATTATTATATAAGGACATAATCTGTCGTTGAAGAAAGCACGCGATTACATGTGACGTCATTGTATGTCGAAGATTTTTCGTTATTGATAGCATTTTAAATAAATAACTGCTGTGAGCTCGCTACTCAACGAATCGGGCAAACGACTTCTTCTGGGCATTGATAAAATCTCCTAGATATTGTCAACGAAAATTCCAATAACACTTGAAGTCAATATTCATGAACACAAGTTACAATATTTGCATTTTTTCTCCACTCCTGTAAAAGTATGTTTCTGTAAAATAAAAGTGGTAGCTATAGTTTTTAAAAACATTTTCTTACTTCTTTATTTCCATGCATGTAAAGTGTGAATTTAAATGTTAGACATTTTTGTAATGCTGAGCTTTGAAAAATATGATATTCCTGAACCTTTGTAAGGCAGTGTGTTATATATAACTGATTTATTTTTTATTATTATTTCTGTACACTAAAAAAGAAGTTAGTTAACTTGTTTCGAACTGCCTTATTGTCTCTTTCTTGTGCTATTGTTCTTCGAAGAAGACTAACGGCCCGAAAAACATCGTTATTTGCATCGCTGTTTTCGAAAAATATTTGAAGTTTCTCTGCGCACTGAACAGCCATTGAGTATGTTGGGGGAAGGAGATCAGCTTGAAATTCTTCACATTCTTCGTTATTATCGTTGCTTTCTTTATATTTTTCACCTGCTTGAATTTCGGCTATCATATCCTCGGGAGCAGGTACCTCGGAAGTGATAACACTGGCGTGAACAGATACATAACTTTCAGTTATGCTTCACTCATTTCCATGGAAAAGGCCGCCATCACGTATTTGCAAGATTTATAACTCATCACTGACTTTCGCTTGACTTCGGAATGTTTAAAGAAATTTTTCCAGGAAAGGGTCAGCTGAGCCTGAGCTGAGTCGTCAAACTCAATAGAAATTTTATGAGTTACAAAAATATTGCTCGCTATAACCGGAGTTTGCTCTTAAAGGAGAGTTATGCTCCCAGAGACTTAACATTACACCAAGCAAGTATTTCCGATTTCCTCGTTAAATCCGGTTTCTTGTTAAATCAAGGCGCGTTATAAATGAGTTAATGAACGCGTTATAATGTGAGTGCAGTTAATGAAGCTACAAAACCAATGGTATCAAAAACTATTGTTGCGTATTGAAATACAAATGCCATTCAAGTTTTCTAAACTCTCCATCAACCTCGTTATATCTAACAAAAATTATCATCCACTTTCAACTGAAAGTCAGAAATGCAGATAACCTTCGGAAAGTCTTTTCTGCACCCACAATGAGCTCAGTTTCTCAAAATTAGTTTTAAGGTTCAGAAAAAATTAAACCCATATTTAAAATCAGCAGAGTTCCTGAAAAACAGTTTAAAATCCTCTTAATACCATTTCCCCCATCATGTAAATCACCTACGTATAGTGAAGAGTTCAAAATTTCAACAAACTCAAGTTTATTTTGTAAAGTCTTCTAGTGTGTTTCGGTATCATCAACTATTAAGACCCTACTGAAAGACCAGGTTGCGAATTCGCGCTAGGTCTATAAGGTATTTCTCCCGCCTTCTTCGCATGCCGTCGTGGTGTAGTGGTCAGCATGCTCGACGCATAACCGAGAGGTCCGTGGTTCGATTCCCTGCGAAGGCGTTGCTCATTTTTCATGTCTTGTGCCTCCAAAAGTACCTAATGACTCTACAAATGGTGCCCGAACTAAAAGACGGTGAATGACGATTCTTCACCACCAGGATTTGGCGATTGGGTCCCCAGTCGCCCTTTAAAAGGGGTAGTATATGAGGTATTTCTCCCGCCTTCTTCGCGGTGTAGTGGTCAGAACGTTCGATACGTAACCGAGAAGTCCGTGGTTCGACTCCCGGCGAAGGCGTTGCTTATTTTTATGTCTTCGGCTTCCAAAAATGCCTAATGACTCTACAGATCTTGAAAGAACAGATGACTGTAGAAGAAGATTATAATAACCTTTTTATTTTAACTAAACTGAATAAACGCCCTCAATCGTTGCTCACAATTTAACCATTACTTGTGGCTAAGTAACGTAAACAGAAAATTAGTTGTACAATCACAATGAATAAGACTGGCTACATGATTGGCTCCTTCTTTATCTAAACCGCTAAATCTGCTGCAGAGAGCAAAGCCGAGCCTAGAATATCAGTAAAAAACTAAGGAAAGTGGCTAGCACCAACTACACAACTACAAGGCTGCTAAATCAACCACGCGGCATAAACTCAGAATTAATTCTCCTACTTGCGAACTCTTAAAAGTACTTACTGCTTAAGTACTGTTTCTGACTCACTTAGATTTCCGTATACGTCATTAAATTTACATTCTGGCAAAAAACTGAAATCAGAAAGGTAAGGAAAGGGAAGATTCTTTGAACTGAAAAATAATTGGTTAGAATAAAGTAAGGTCTTTACCATTTTCCTTATATTTCTTTAAATGTCTTTTTATGATATTAAATGGGATGACTTTCAAACAGGCCATCATTACTAGTAACCACGGAAATCTTTCAATTTCCTGTCCTGTTCAGCCATTTCATTCACTGAATCAGCACTTAAAGTCGAACTTCCAGTACAAGAGAATTTAAACCGCAATTACAAATCACGCATGGGACTGTTCTATGTGGCGTGAAATACTGATTCGCGTCCTTCCAATAATTTCATTACTTTGCTCATTTTCCAACCATTTGTTACCTTTGAAATTATTTTCCAAATCCTAATGCTTTTTTTTTTTTTTAGCTAAACCAAAGTTCTTCGTTACACCAGTTAGCTTGATTTTCCATAACAAAAAATTTCGTTATGTTCCATCTACAAACCTCAAATTACCTTCATGTTCTCTAATAAAACTCTAATCTCTGACAACTTGATAGAACTCTCGTTTATGTTGAATGTTTATACTGGGAAGTGCAGTGTGTACGGCCAGGTACAATGTTATCTTAATATTGAATATCTCAGCCTCATTCCTGTTCCTTTAACTGCGCTACGCCATAAATTTTATTTGTGGTTTTCATGTATTCAAAAGCATAGACAGAAAACATTTCGCTTCGAGTAGTTTTAACTGTAAGGGCATCTGCTAAATATTTGGCAGTCCAAGATCTCTCACTGGTGCCATCCATTAGCGCTCGATATAATTTATACTTGTCTTTGGAAAAAAACGTGACGGTACAAAGTCGGTAGTAAAGCATTGCCCTTTGACGCGAAGTTACACGAACTGCACTGAGGCATCGCGTTCGAGTTCCCTTTCTTCAGTTCCTAACTCGTTTATTATTGTTTTCGCATAGGAACAGCGATAAACTAAGCCACTAAAATTTTACCAAAAAAATAGGCAAAGAGTGCTAGTAAATATAAGTCCACATTTGATCTCTATATACTTTAGTACCCTTTATGCAGCTCATCTCATTAGAAAAATAAGTCGCGCCTGTCTCTACTACTTTATTCCTTCTCAAATGAGCTAACTCCAACATTTTGCAAACTTTTTAAATATCAAATAGAATAATCCGAAAAAAAAAGTGCAAATCCTACCTTCACTTGTAGAGTTATTAGGTTATTTTAAGCAGGAGATAAGAAAAATGTGCAATGCCCTCGCCGGGACTCCAACTTGGACCTTTGGAATACGCGCCCAGTGTGCTACCGTTACACCACCAAGGGATGGAGAGAGAAAATACAAAGACGACTGGGGATTAGGGAACCTAGTCGCCAATCCTGGTGGTGAAGAATCATCATCCACCACCCATTAGTTCGCGTGCCTCTGTAGAAACGTCAGATTATTTGGAAGCAGGAGACATAAAAAATGAGCAATGCCCCCGCCGGACTCAAACCTGGAGCTGTCGAATACGCGCCGAGTGTGCTAACTGTTACACCACGAAGACATGCAGAAAAAGAGTTAGAAAATACCTTATACACTTTCCTCCAAATCCAAGGAGTAGTAATGTTGGATTTCAAGCATTCCCTTCGATAGTTAGCTTGCAACTAATACTACTACAATTCTTTTAATGTAACTGAATTACATTCTCTCACTGGGTGGCTCCAATACTAGTGTCAGTAGCAGTGCAATAATACCTACGTAAGGAAACTTTTTCTGCTGGCTAATTTTCAACGATAGTTACCGAGTCATTTTGCATTAAGGAAGTATTGTAATAGCGAAAAATTTCCGGTATCATATTTCAAAGAAAATATCCATTTTGACAACTCTCGAATTCATTTGAACGATTGCATCACATCTGTACTTAAGACAGAGCGCTAGAACCGGACCCCCGTCCTGGGTCTTGCTTTTCGGGGTTAGTGTGTCCAGACTCCAGAGACCCCTTCATCGGCGACGCAGACCCCACAGTCCCTGCTCGGCTTTATACATAGCTCAGCAAGACAAAAAGTTACAAAATACAAATGTTGAACGCTAGGACACCTTTGCCTCGGGGCACCACTCCCTCCGCACCGGAAGATAATTCGACTTGGTGCCATGCTTCGCTCCGTCAGTCCCCGCACTGGAACTATGAGGACCAAATCCCCGACGACTAGGTCGGTGATCTCCGATCTAGCTCCACCACAGACAGAGGAACAGACACAACAGTATCAGTACGGTCCCTGCCAAGCCTGAACCAACCTGAGAATAAACTCGGGCTCTAGTCCTGTGAAGTCAACTTATATACCCCCGTGGTTGAGACTGTCTAAGTACAGATCCTAGCCAGTACTTCCCAGGAATTCTCCTGAGTCAACCCCGGGGGTGACTGTACTTAAGACAGAATAAAGGACTCTTTTTTCTAAAAGAGGATTGTAAAATAGATTTAAAATGAATTCAGAGGAGATTTTTTTTTTTTTTTTTGCTCTGCATAGGTACAGAAACGTTTTTGAGTTTTTACAAATGTTCTGCGTACGTAGGTATGTATGTATCTTGCATAACTTAAAAACGAGTAGCCTCATAAAATAGAAATTTTGTATATGTTACTGCTATAACATGCAGTTGTGCAATATGTACCCACTCTGTTACCCGGCTCGGTGAGGTCAGTTTTTTTATTCTTATATGTTGGGAAATTGTGCATTTGTTTCTTTAAAAGTGATTGTATTATATTCCGGTTAAGGTTTTTATGCCTTTAGTTAATCTGCATGCAATAGTTGTAGAGTTATCAACCATTTAAAAGCTGTTCTATTAAGAAAAAGTTCTACTAAACCTGACGAAGTCGGCATTTGTTTACATTTGAAACTGTTAGTAGAGTAGTGAGTTTTTGCACCAGCTGCAGTGTCTTTTGGCCGAGTGGGACCAAAAGTAAACTTTCCGTTTCGTGCACTGAAAAATCTGTCTTTCTGCTTGTTGGCCGACTTGTTCTTTTTTTAACTCTTCTTTTTTTAAACTCTTTATAACTGTATTTGGTGTTTTATGATGTTTTTCTGTATTTTAAAATTTTTAATGACGATGATTTGAGTTTTTATGTACTTTTTTCTTGCCGCGAAGTGACAAAATTAATTAAATGAGAAATAATATAACTGTAATGAAATTCGAGGAAATAAGTTTAAGTGAAATGCAGCAAAAAATTTTTATTATTTAATAGGCCCTACAAGTCAAGTTCTAAGATTTTAGTTTAAACTAACAAAGTTTTATTTTAATTTGCCTTTTTCTATCTGTTCTTATTTCAACTTCCCGTTAGAATAAGCGCGCGTTTCAGCTTTACGCTAATTTGAATTGGAGCCAAGTTGCTATTTAAACGGTCGGTAGGAACCTCTCAGTGTGAGAGAGCTTTTAGTCTCAGACCACGGCTGCTCTGTTCGACGTTCGCCTGACCAACTAGTAGTTAAATTCTAAGCCTTAGCGCTGTTACGCTATTACTTATTGACGTAATTCTAAGTGCGTTAGTATTAGTTAAATCTTGCTACGCACTATTTAGCATAGAGGCCAACCTCGCGTTTATAGCTCTGTGAGCAACGACTACTTAATTTCTAATTAGCTGTAGTTTAAATTATTTGATTGTTCAGTTTAGACCCAAGTGCGGTCTTTACTTTCTGTATCCCTCCCGAGTTGGGAAGTGGCTGTAAATAATTGTGGTTTAATAAAAGAGGATTTTAAATCCTTCTGAAGTGCAGTTCTTCCAACACTTAACCACAGTTTTCTACCACACAACATAGCTGCATTCAGCTCCCTGTTCAAGACCAGAACTTAAAGTATTTCACGAATATGTTTGCCAAGAGTATGCACCGAACACTCAGTCCTGACAAAGTGTCCACATTTTTTTTTTAAGTTTATATACATACATAACTTATGTAGATTTGACATACATAATAAATATTATTGCTGTTAAAAAAACGTTTTCTTCGATCACGTATTTTATATTCATGTTTCCGCCCCCCCCCCTTGTGATCGTATTTATTTATCAGACGTTAGTGTTGAAGAAGTGTAAACTAAAACATCAACAAAAATGACTGTGCACCAATGAGAAATGAAGCCTGGCATGTGTAAATCTGGACAGCTTAAAAGATCACTTTGATATGTTTTACGACATTTGGCCTCAGACGTTGTTTGAATTACTGCCTTTGTTTAGGTTCACAGCCAAATTTCTTTCATATTGTTACGTTTTTCTCTTCTTCACACGTACGTTGATGTTTCGTGGATTTGGAGTGAATAACGACGACACTTGATGAAATATCAAAACACACTTTATTGGCCAGTATTTTTCAAGACAACTCCAAAAGCAAGCTTACAGTCGTCGAAGAACTACTATAAACACCTGAGACAATCAGCGACACAGCCTTCAGGCTATCAGGCTATAACGGTGGAGACAGCTTCACGGCAAAGCGCCAGAGTACAACTCCCGACTCTACCCGGTCGTTGTCGAAACTCTACGTACTCTCGAGACTCTCCATGCTACAACCCGCGATGCACTCGACGATAAACTAGAGTGCAGCTCCCGACTGGGTTCTGTCGTTTTCGAAGCTGAACACACTCTTAAGATAAAACTCGACGATGCACTAACTCACGGTACACTAAAAGATTCTCTCAATGCACTCGACGACCAACTCAGCACTAGACTTCCAGACGCTCGCTCACTGACTGACTGTCAACTCGATCGACTCCTCACTGATTGACTATCAACTCGATAGACTCCGCACTGACTCGACTATCAACTCGATAGACTCCGCACTGACTCGACTCTCCGCGTACCAGCTGGATTTATATAGCTTTTGGCTTGTGTTCCAGAATATTCTGGACTAGATCAGCAAGAATTTGTTCCAGAAGGTTCTCCATCCGTCTATGGCATATCGCCAATTTTGTCACCAAATGGGCAATTTCTCGCCAAATGTGGCAAACATACCATCCCTTGCCATTTTCTGGCAACCCTAAACTTGCTTTGCGGGGAAGCTATCTTACCGCGCCTGAACATTTCGCAACAATATCAATATGAGCGTTGCTTTCAAGGCATTATAATAATATTAGAAATATCCTCGAAAAGTTTGTGAGTTAACCCGCTCTCTTGTCAGTTAACCTATCCGGAGTCGGTAACCAGCTCTGTATAATTTCTACTTAAACAAAGTTCGTCTTGCGTTAACCGGAATATAAGTGGTTTCGGCGTCTTTCCTAACTGTGTGGGACAGATAAATGAGAATATTAATTAATGTATTGTACAAATTTGTGCTTCCATCATTTACACAATAATATAGTTCTATGATAAATTGTTTCAAAAATTCGTTGAGCTGTAAGGTTTAATGTTAGGCTAGGTATTCTCGTTTAAAGATAGTGGAACTTAAGATCAAACTCAAACCAGAGGACACAGTTCATTCATCTAGTCAGATAAATTCTATGGCATTCTTTTAGTTGGCGTCTTCACACGATTCAGATTCGATCAATATTTTTAGCCCAAAAGAAACATTAGTCCCGAAAGGGATATTTGTATCGAAACTGCATTTTACATCGAAATGCTTGAGTATAAACGCTTAAGTATCGAAACGCGTAAATAAAGTGTTGTCTCCCATCTTCCAGCCTGCCTTCGTTCTGTAACGGTTAGCACACTCGGCGCATATCGAGATGTCCAGGTTCGAGTCCCGGTAACGGCAATGCTCATTTTTCATTTCTCCCGCGTCAAAAAATCGTAAAGACTCTACAGTGGCGCTCGAACTAAAAAAAAGACGGTGGGTGGTCATTCTTCATCACTATGATTTGGCGATGGGGTTCCCTAATCCACAGACGCCCTTTAAAAGGGGGAATATATGAGGTATTTTCTCCCTCCTTCTGGCATGTCACCGTGGTGTAACGGTTAGCACACTCGGCGCGTATCGAGGGGTCCAGGTTCGAGTCCCGGCGAGGGTATTGCTCATTTTTCAGTTCTCCAGCATTAAAAAAAAAACCTAATGAAACTGCAACTTAAACACGTTGTGTCACTTTTCAAATTATTGTCACCAAATGTTATCGCCCAGTATTATGTTTAAAGACATTAAATTATGAAGAATCTGCATGAATCACATGTTTCTCGAGTTTCAATACTATGTTTCTCGCATTATTGAAAAACAACGGTACCTAAGCCACCTGATTTTGAATCACGTAGTCCTCCACCTAGAAGAACGAATTTTGAATTCCGATGTTATTTTATTACGTATTTCGTTTATATCTAGTTTATCATTCTAAATTGCTTACTTTTCTTTTTTACTCAAATTAAAAAATATTGTTTTCGTAAAACCACAGTCGCATAAAAGTACGAGGAGAGTTTCGTCCTGACTAACTCATTTGAAAAAGTAGGATGCTGGTCTGTCTCGCAATCTTCTTTGTTGTAAAATTTAGTTGTTTGATTGCTGAAGCACAGTAAGCGAGGCGATATTTATTAGCAGGCTATTATGTAAATTCGACGCATAAACTCCGCCGCGTCTTGGAAGTCGAGATGACTTTTGCAATCAAATAATTATTGCACAATAAAACTCTTTTCTTCCTCTCGCTGGGCTTTCCTGTTTGCAAATTGCACATTTCGAGCTTCCTTTGTTTGTTAAACGTGAAAACTGAAGTTACTTATCTCCTCTGGCGCATAATTCTAAGCTGCCATTTAATCAAGAACTCTCATTTACGCTGTCTCGCGGTAAAGGTGATCGGAGTGGCGAGTGGGAAATTGAAATAACTCGTTTCAAACAGTCGTTCCCATTTGTCAAAAGTTTGGCATTTGAAGAAGGGAAAAGTTAATAGTGCTTTAAAATTTATTTTAATCTTGATGTATCATTGGTACTTTGGTTTCGTACAGCCCTGAAAGTTATATTGGTCAACTGCTTTAGACCTTTTTCGAATAAAGAAGACAGGCTTCTATTGAAAGAACTTTTTAATCAATCCGTTGCTTTAATAGATGTTTCGAGAGTTTGTTTTCACTGCATAATGCGAATTTCTTGCTTTGCCGTTGGTTCGTAGGTTTATTTACACTCATGTCCATAAATTAAGGATAATTCGGAGTCACACGGAAATCGAACTCTAAAATAAATATATCACCTGTAAAATCCTTACACACATCTTCAAGAATCATATGCAAATTTCAGGAAGTAGCCAGATGACACCGATGGTACGTCACAATGACGAGAGTGTAAGAGAGTGATATATAAGGAATACAGGCAAAAAAGTAAAATTGTTCGCAGGCGCTTTATAAGCATTTCAGTGCAATAACCGAATAGTTATGACACAAAGGACGCATTTGGAGGATTTTTTACGTGGTAGAATTATTGGCCGTCTGGAATGGGGGGCGTATCCAACTGGAAGTATTAGACGAACTTGGAATTGCCCAGAGTGTCATCTCCAGGCTTTGGCAACGATTCCAAGATGATGGTAATATGAGAAGACGTTACAGCACAGGTCGCCCCACAGTTACAACGCCGAATGAGGACCGGTATTTGGCAGTTACTGTCAAAAGAAACAGGCGGAGCACAGCCTCAGACCTATTTCGTCAGCTCTCTTCGGCCACTTGTACGACAATTTCAAGGCAGACCGTGTACATACGCTTACGGCAGATGGGTCTATAGGCTCGTAGACCTGTCAGATGCGTTCCACTTAGTGCAACTCACTGTCGCCTGCAGTTAGCCTGGAGTAGAGAACATGCATTGCGGACACCGCAACAGTGGGCTTGTGTGATGTTTCCGACGAGTCCAGGTTTAGCTCGCAGTCTGATTCTCGCCGGACTTTCATATGGAGAGCTCCAGGTACCCGTTACCACCAAGAAAACATCATTGAACGACACCGTTACGGTGGTGCAGGAGTGCTCGTTTGGGGTGGAATTATTCTGGGTTCCAGAACTGACCTGCATGTTCAAATTGGAACCATGACCAGCCAAATCTATCGGGACGTCATTCTGGAACAACATGTACGTTTGTTTCGGGGCACCATGGGCGCGCAATTAGTGTTTATGGATGACAACGCCCGTTCTCACCGTGCAAACATCGTCAGCGAATGCCTTCATTCGGAGGATATCACCCGTATGGACTGGCCAGCATGCTCACCGGACTTGAATCCAGTAGAGCACGCGTGGGACATGCTTGGCCGACGAGTTGTAGCCCGTCAACCTCCTCCTACATGTCTACCGGAACTTCGTAGAGCATTGCTTTTTGAGTGGTGTCATATCCTCGATCATTCGATACGCAGCATGCCTAGGCGTTGTACGGACTGTATTGCATCGTCTGGGAGACATACAATGTATTAACAATCATACCAACTATGTAATATTGGTTTTTTGTAAATAGGTTTTGTTTTGGAATTTGCTCGAGGGAGAAAAAATCGCTAATTTTTTTAATAATATCAAGCATATAGCATCTTTTTTTGCTCTTTGCCTTTTGTTTGATAAATAAGCTTTACAAATAAGTCAAATTTGTTTTGCTTCTAACTCTTCCTTTGCCTGATTTTGCATTATCCTTAATTTATGGACATGAGTGTAAATAGTCACGCATTATTGGAAGGGCAATTGAAGAGCGTTATGCATAAGGGCGAAAATGATGGATAACTTAGTTAGGACGATTAATTTAAGTACTGTATCATCCAAAATGTACCGTGGAAGGATTAATCATAGTATGAGTACATGACGATATTAATTCCACGCATCAATGCGCAACGTGTTGATCAGTGACGCCGAAGTAAATAATCGGTACAAGCATAACGTTATAGTCCAAGTTTGAAATGTATTATTATAGAACACATTGCAAAACGAGGATTATACACAATACAGCTCTCGAAACGTATTGTTTTTTACTCCATATTTTCACTCATTGAAAACTTCACAAATATAAGAAGGCTTGAAATAATGTTATAAATTTTAATACTGAATACAAATATTGATGGAATGACAATAAAAAAAGTATTCTTATTTAAAGATTTAAATAACAATTTGCGATATGTGCAGTAGCAAAAGGAACAGTGTGTAGACCAGTACTGATCGATATGCATCCTGCAAACAAGTCCACTCAATTTTTATATCCCTCATAGGAAAAACCACTCCATAAACTCATATACCACATTATTGATACTTCGACGATTTTCGGTGAAGCAACAGAGACTAAAAATTAATTAATAATTTAAAGATTTTCAGAGATAAAGAATTAAAAGAAGGCTAGATTATGTAGTCACAGCAAGTGAACTGTCATAATAATGCACTGTAAAATGGCATTTCCTAGACCAGTCTCTTTGGGAAGATTGCACTACCTGGAAAATAATAATAATAATAATAAATCCGAAAGGTTTCAGATTTTAAATTACGTCCAAAGGGGCGTTTTTTTAACGTTTTTTGCGCTACCTTTATATATATTAAATATTAAATTCTTCGCACTTAAACCATAAAATTCAGTTCAACAACAAAAACGCAAAATAATTTTTAAATGCGTATATCTTCAGAATTTCCAATACACAGTTCCGCGCGCTTTAGATAAAGAGTTTTTTTTTTTTTTTCCGTAGAGCGTTGTTGCAGTGGCAACGGCAACAACACTCTACTCGCTTTTAAATCGTTTGAATTTGTTCATCAATAATTCGTTAAAGTTTTACAAAATATGAAATAGATAACAAAAGAAATTCCAAATTCGGAGAAACGTACGTTATTATTCGGAGAAACGTACGTCATTCAAAATTGGATGGCTCTAGGTACCGTTGTTTTATCACATTTGGAGAAGTATACATACATTTACGCAGATTCTTCATTATTTAATTGCTTTAAATATAATACAAGGTTGCAAGATTTTCTGGCAACACTTTGAAAAGTGATACAGACTTTTAATGTTTCCGACGCAAAATCGCAAAACGAAAACAGTAGTCCTTTAGGGACAAAGCCCCTTTGGACTAAAAAATAATCTGAAGGATTTTAGATTTTAAATTACGTCCAAAGGGGCGTTTTTGAACGTTTTGTGTGTTACCTTTATTTATTAAATATCATGTTCTTCGAACTTAAATTAGAAAATTCAGTTCAACGGCAATATCGCAAAATAATTTTAAAATGAGTATATTTTTGGAATTTCCGATATACAGTTCCGCGCGCTTTAGATAAAAAGATTCCGCCCCCGGTAGATTGTTGTCGCCGTTGCTCGCTTTTAAATCGTTTGAATTTGTTCATCAAAAATTCTTTAAAGTTTTACAGAATATGAAATAGATAATAACAAATTCCAAATTCGGGCTTCTAGATGCGCATATTCGGGTGGAAACGTACGTTATTCAAAATTTGATGGCTCTAGGTACCGTTGTTTTATCACATTTGGAGAAATAGACACACATTTTTGCAGATTCATAATTATTTAATTTCTTTAAATATAATACAGGGCGGTAACACTTGGTGGCAACAATTTGAAAAGTGATACAGTCGTTTATAGTGATTCAACGCAAAATCGCAAAACTAAAACAATAGTCCTTCAGGGACAAAGCCCCTTTCGACTAAAAGAGTTCTGAGTGCCATTTCTAACTTTTCCAGCATACTAAAAAATATAAAAGGCGGAAAAAATGTTATTTATAGGCTGATTATGGGATTTTTACTCAAACAGCACATTTTTTTTTTTTTTTTTGCAAGCCTGAGTAGTGGACATTTAAAAAATAATATAATAAATAAAACAAACGTATGAACTAGAGTTTTATTATTAATAAACATTATTAAAGCTCCAGTCAGTCAGGCTGTGTATAAAATAAAAGCGAATAATTTGAAAGAATTATTTAATTAATGTGCAAGTCATCTGTATTAGGATTAGTTCTTGAAGATTCTATCAAAATTAGTGTTTAAGGTGCATATCAATTTATCTTGAACGATATTTTGATTTTATTATGTTCATAATAGAAAACATTTGCTCATAAATACATGTTGATCCAAACCTACAGCAATATCTGATATCTAAATCGTGTAAATTTGGAAAATTGCTTGTTGGTGCAAATTTCCAAAATTCAATATACTTTGGATCACTTGCATCTGAAGCAAGTTCCTTATATTTGCTTTATAATGTAGTATTCTGCTGTAGGTTTCGATTTGGATTTAAGTTTGGTAAAGATTCTAGTCTTGCAGAGAAATTGAATTATTATATTTATTCTAATGTCTATGGACTAATGTTCTAATGTCTATGTCTATGGACGGTGCTGATGCAGACGATATTATTATTTTTTCAAATCTTTTAATTTTTGAATTAGTCTTCGCGTGCCACTGTTAAAACTCAGCCGTGTCATACTGTGGCACGCGTGCTGCGGATTGGTCATCCCTGCCCTACACTGTAACCAAGGACTAAACAAGACTTAAAGTAACTAGCTTTTAGCCGTAGATATTGAATATCAATAAATAGTGTCCGTCTGAACAGAAAGTGCTTGCGTACTAGTTCGTAGTGGATGGAATGCACACAGAGCCTATGATAGCTTGATAAAATTTATTTGACCGAACGAAACGCTTTACGGTTCTGAAACTTTCCACAAAAATACTCGTACAGCTCTTCTCATTATCAAAGAATACAATTAGTAGTAACACTTCAAACTACTAAGAACCTAAAGCACAGCGCAATGCAAAGCTCATCTGAAAAGCCGAAGCTCCTTTGGAGATCTTCAATACTTCGAACTGAGGCTTTCTTCCGGCTTATGTAGTAGTTTTTCTCTGGCGACCGAGAGATCTCCAGTACCTTCCATTTCGCGAAATTACTGGAAGGCATATACGGTTAAAGTTACATAAAATTGTCGGATGCAATTACAAATATGGATCGATTGCAGTTCTAATTATAGTTATACAAGAGACAGGAGACTATTAATAGAGCAGCTACACCCTCATTTCGACTTTCAGCTTTTGTGTTCTATTGATGGAAACTATCTACCATCCGCTATCAGAAGCATTTATTTGGAATAAAATTTTACACAGATACAATGCTTGTACAAATATACATATGACATAGAGAAGCAGTCTGGTATTTACATATGCGACAATGTTTACAATAAAGCTCATAACATAGTATTTAGAAAACTGTTACATAGGTTGCATATTTATGCTTACAGATATTTATATGTAATTTTGAAGAATAAACCGAATTATGCAATATAAAATATCCTTATGCATTTTAAAGAATTTGGACACATGTAATTGAGAAATATGTAAACCAAATCAAAAAAAGAATAAGGAAAAAACTGAATATAGAATAAACATTAAATAAATTTACAAAATGTAAAATGTAGACTACGTATAAATATCATAGATGTGTTAAAAAATAAATAATTTTAAAAAAATCTGAAAGATTTCAGATTTTAAATTTGGTCCAAAGGGGCGTTTTTTAACATTTGGTGTGTTACCTTTATTTATTAAATACTATGTTCTTCGCCCTTAAGCCATAAAATTCAGTTCAAGATCAATATCGCAAAATAATTTTAAAATGAGTCTATCTTTAGAATTTGCGATACACAGATACGCGCGCTGGAGATAAAAAGGTTTTTTCCCCCCGTAGAGTGTTGCCATTGCTCGCTTTTTGTTTGTTCGTCAAAAATTCGTTAAAGTTTTATAAAATATGAAATAGATAATAAAACAAATTCCAAACTTGGGCATCCAGATACGCATATTCTGGTGGAAACGTACGTTATTCAAAATTGGATGGCTCTAGGTACTGTTGTTTTACCACATTTGAAGAAATATACATACATTTTTGCAGATTCTTCATTTTTTAATTTCTTTAAATATACTACAGAAGTGCAATATTTGGTGGCAACAGTTTGAAAAGGGATACAGACTTTTAAAGTTTCCGACGCAAAATCGCAAAACGAAAACAATAGTCCTTCGGGGACAAAGCCCCTTTGGACTAAAATCAAAATTATCTATTTATAAAGGAGTTAAATAAAGAGGAGGAAATATAAGATATAGATAGAGGAGTATGTGTAAATATAGTTATACATAAATTATAGTTATATAGAAACCAGACCAAAATGTCTTAAACTGTCGCCAGGTTTAGCGACTTTTGGAGATTTCTCGCCAAGCATGGTGACAAAAATTAATCGCCAAGACCATCGCCAGTTTAGCGAAATAGTCATTTACCTCGATGTTAAATAGGTACAATGCCCCTGTAATCTTACTTTTCCGGTCGAGCTTCCTTTCTTTTAAGCATTTCATGTTACATTATGCCAGAAATATTAAAATTTCACATATAATTTAACTAAAATTCTTTATATATATACAAAATTCGTAACAATATATAATATAAATATAACAATATAAATATAACAGTATAATAAAATTCGTAACAATATAACATTTCAATGAAATATTCAATTACTCTTTCAAAATGGTACTTTATTTTTTATTATTTGGCTTTTAAATATCAAAATATGGATTTGGCTGTAGTATTGAAGATAGCCGATAAATGGACTTGCTCAATTCATTAATTAACCGTATAATGCATTGATCAATCACTATAATTCAATGTAATATTCAATTACTCTTTCAAAATGGTACTTTATTTTTTATTATTTGGCTTTTAAATATCAAAATATGGATTTGACTTTAGCACTGAAGATGGCCGATGAATGGACTTGCTCAAATCTTTAATTAACCGTATAATGCATTGATCAGTTACTATAATTCAATGTAATATTCAATTACTCTTTCAAAATGGTACTTTATTTTTTATTATTTGGCTTTTAAATCAAAATATGGATTTGGCTTTAGCATTGAAGATGGCCGATGAACGGACTTGCTCAGTTCATTAATTAGCCTTATAACGCATTGATCAATTACTCTAATTCAATGAAATATTCAATTACTCTTTCAAAATGGTACTTTATTTTTTATTATTTGGCTTTTAAATATCAAAATATGGATTTGGCTTTAACATTGAAAATGGCCGGAGAATGGACTTGCTCAGTTCATTAATTAACCTTATAACGCATTGATCAATTACTATAATTCAATGAAATATTCAATTACTCTTAATGGTACTTTATTTTTTATTGTTTGGCTTTTAAATCAAAATATGGATTTGGCCTTTAAATCAATATATAAATTTAGCTTTTAAATCAAAATATTTTATTATTTGGCTTTTAAATCAAAATATGAAAGAAGTTGAAAAACCCCGAAGACCGCATTTCTTAAAAATCTGTTATTTTATGCAGAGAAATTTCATTTTATCAAAACAGAAGTCAATGAACTGTAAAACTAGTTGCAGAAATTTGAATTAATTTTCTGGAAAACTGGGTATTGATTACTTCAGTTGGAATTTCGGCCTTTATTCGAAAATATATTTGTAAGTGTCATATTATTCGATAATGCAGTTTGAAAATATATTTATTAATGTCATGTCAGTTTATTAGTAAAGTATTAAGGAAGATGAAATGTGTCTCTCCCAATTGTATTCTGTCGATATGACAGATTAAAATATGTCATATAACAAGATTTGCGATTCAGTTGTAATTTTATGTCTCGGAATATTTTGAAATAATTTTATGCCTGATAAATTATACATTAAATACATAGGTTTCGCGTCCTTGATTAGATTCAGGTTAATGATTCTAATTTCAAATCTCTCTCTGTTAAATAGCTTTTATATACTTCATACCATGAATATTATTTCATTTAATTCATTGTAATGGATTTTATAGTGAGTTCACGATTTAGTTTGCCTTTGAATTTCAGTCATTAATTTTCTTTCCTTTTTACTTCCTCGTTTAATGAAATAAATCCTTTTCCAATATGGCATTGCGTCAGAATCCTTTTCTGTATGCACTATTTCTCGTCTATATCTTGTCGCCTCCTGCTAATCAGAGAATCTAAGTATAGTTCTCTTAGTGAGGTTTAAAAACAAGGCTAATCTTCTAGCTTTGTGAAGCAAAACAAAATTCAGAAGAAAAAAAAGGCTATTGAAGAATTATCTTCTAGCTTTGTGAAGCAAAACAAAATTCAGAAAAACAAAAAGGCTACTGAAGAATTATCTTCTAGCTTTGTGAAGCAAAATAAAATTCAGAAGAAAAAAAAGGCTATTGAAGAATTATCTTCTAGCTTTGTGAAGCAAAAGAAAATTCAGAAGAAAAAAAAGGGTATTGAAGAATTATCTTCTAGCTTTGTGAAGCAAAACAAAATTCAGAAAAACAAAAAGGCTATTGAAGAATTATCTTCTAGCTTTGTGAAGCAAAATAAAATTCAGAAGAAAAAAAAGGCTATTGAAGAATTATCTTCCAGCTTTGTGAAGCAAAACAAAATTCAGAAGAAAAAAAAAAGGCTATTGAAGAAATATCTTCTAACTTTGTGAAGCAAAACAAAATTCAGAAGGAAAAAAAGGGCTATTGAAGAATTATCTTCTAGCTTTGTGAAGCAAAACAAAATTAAGAAGGAAAAAAAAGGCTATTGAAGAATAATCTGTAGAGACATTAGGATTTTTTTGGAACAAGAGAGATGAAAAATATGCAATTCCTTCGCCGGGGATCGAACCACGGACCTCTGAAATACCGGTTACGCGTCGAGCATGCGGACCACTACACCACGAAGGCATGCTAAGAATGTGGGAGATATACCTTATAAATCTTCTAGCTTTGTGAAGCAAAACAAAATTCAGAAGGAAAAAAAAGGCTATTGAAGAATTATCTTCTAGCTTTGTGAAACAAAACAAAATTCAGAAGAAGGGTGTACAAGACCCTTTTATTCGAAAACAAACTTAGCGATCAACCCAACATGGGCTTACACAAGTCAAGCACTTTTGGCGTAACAGAAATATGTAACGATGAACAAATTCAAATGTGGTAGATTAGCCTAATGCCTTACAGGATAATTTAAAGCGCAGCAAGGCTGTGGTTTGTAGAAAACCGTCTATCGGAGCTGTCTGTCGGAAATTCTAAAGATATGCTGTTTTTAAATATTTTGGGATTTTACTGTTGAATGGAATTTTATGTGGCGTAAGTTCAAAGAACGTGATATTTAATAAATAAAGTTAGAAAGTTAGTAATAAAAAGACAAAAAAAAATTGGCACCCATCTTACTAAGAACATTTAATATTGATATGATGAACTAAGAGAAGACAGAAAAAATATAAAAATGCATGCCAAAGTTTAACGGTGCATCGGGAATTCTAAACAGATACTGCTATGCCGCTTTAAAAAATTTTGCGATTTTGTTGTTGAACTCACTATATGTGGCGTTAATGCGAAGAAAACGATGCTTAATAATAAACCAAAAATTTTTTTTAAAAAAATTAAGTTTAGCAGGAGTGAATACAAAAACAAATTGGTAGATGGCGAGCGCGGGACAGCATAAAAAAACCTTAACAAACGCTTCTGGGCAAGCTTTAAAATCTGAAACGCTTCGGATTTTTTGCACTTGTAATTTTCTAGATGTCCTAAGAAATTTTCATTTTCAGGTCTTTTTTTCCTTTCTTTTTATTGTTTCTACAGATATATTTAAAGATTTTGAAACTGGTTTCTGCGTTGGCGGGATTTTTTTTTTTCCTTTTGGCAACAAGATTTAATTATACAAATATTGGAAACAGTATGTACCTTTTTTGGGCATTCGTTTAGAGTCATCTCTCCGTGTAGAAGTAATGATTGACGGTTTTTCCCTTCCCGGTTAATAATGTTGCTTATTTTTCGCTTAGAAATTTCAATACCGTGCATTTGACTATGTTTTTGAATTATGAAATAGGAAAATTTCTCTACGGAAAGCGCAAGAGCATATCATCGAAATTATTCTAAAAATTTGTAAATTTGAAATAAATGTCAATGTGAAAAATTTCATATTTAGCTTTCAGTACGTTTGAATTACAAAGTGTAATCATCAGAAATTTCTTGCAAATGCCAGCCTCTAGATACCTAGGCTAAATTTACTTGAATAGGGTTTGCAATAGCAATTCGACGTGAAAATTGCGTAATGCCATCTGAAATAATCTTCTTTCGAATTCTTTAAAAACGTTTACAGAGGCTGTTCGCACATTTTTTAGACGATGTATATTGTATTCACAAAACTAAATTACATAAAATTCTTGTGTTTTAAATGTTCTATTTGACATTCTTTATTCTGAACTATCTTTCGATACCGCAATTTCCGGGATAATAATGCCTTTTGAAGTGTCAGAAGAGGTATTCTATCCCATTCCTCCCGAACAACTTTCCAGAGTCCTGTTAGGATTTTCGGACAACGTTTGGATAATGCAGTTTTTAAAAGTCCGAAAGCACAAAAATCCATAGGTACACATCGGAAGATTTAGTAGGGATATCAGTATGCCCTTGATACCAGTTTTTTGTTCCATTTCTTTTAGGAAATTGACAGTGGATTTTGATGTGTGACTGCTTGCTTTGTCCCGATGGAGTCTCACAGATGAATGGCACTGTGGGTAAAGTGATGGTATTTCATTCAGAAAAATTGGCGATAAAATATGTTCCGGATAGTATTTGGAGTTAATCTTGACATTTTTTTGCACTGTCTTTATTTTTAACTTGCCATTATAAGAAAAACCAGCAACAATCACGAATCCCTTAGAAAAACTTTCTTTCGATTCTTTGAACCATGTACTTAAATTTTTTTCTCCCCTTTTATGATAATAAATGGCTCTTTTTTTGTTACAATCATTTAAATACACCCATGCTTCATCTATTGTGACTACTGTTTTCCATTTTTCGGGGGATAAGTGTTTCTTATATAGAATTCTGCAGCGTGTCCTGCGTCGAGCGATATGCTTTGGAAGAAGACGGTGCACATTGCGTTTTTTCGCTTTCTTAAGATTTAAATCAACGTTTATCATTTTGTTTACAGTGGACACCGAGCATTTTAATGATTTTGCGACTGTCCTTTGACTAAGGGGATTTTCTTTTAACATTAAACAACGTACCTTTGCAACAGTCGAAGATGTCCGTTTTTTCCTTGGATACTTGTTTGGAATTTTTGTCCCACTTGAGGAACGCTTTAGAATCACAAAACCATGACTCTCAGATCGTTTTTGGATAACGGAGTATCCCTATTTCTCTTCGGAAAGAGCGTAAATGTAGCCTTCGAACCACTGCTTTGTTAAATTCGCCATTTTGAATAAAAACAAAGCTTTCAAGCCACAGATGATAATTTTGACTTTTAAAAACATAGTACAATTGCAATTACTCCTTTAGCAGCAAACGATTTTTCATTACCGCTTACCAAAATCCTCTAAAAAATGTGCGAACAGCCTCTGTATAGGACATATACGCATATGTATTATATAATATGTATCTTTGTGTGTATGGGATGAATTTATTTTAAGAATTACTGCATCAGTGGTAATAAGCGTTTAATCTTTTTCTGAGATCAGTCATCTTTGTTTACATGTAGAAAATGAAAAACTCTTATTTTCATAAAATACTTTCAGTATTTTAATTAATTTTTCTGTCAAGTAACGCGCCCCATAAATTTCACTGCGTTATACCACTAGAGTTTCATTATTTACTATTTTATGTGTCGTAGCGTCAGGCATCAGTTTGTTCAGTCGCAGCTATAGTATACGTCATTCATCAGTAACTGTCATTCATTCATAATCTCATAATGTATTGTTTGAATAATAGTTCCGTAATGTGAATATTCATCAGGTCTCGTGATTAATATAGGATATCCATCAATGATTACCGTAGTCAGGGCTTAATTTCTAAAATCAGAAGCGTCGGAGCTCCTATGGAGGGCCGTCAGGAAGAAGGGGAAATAATAAAGGAAATAACTAAAAGAAAAAAATTAATATCTAAAGCTTTCAGATTTTATATTACTCCCAAACGGGCATTCTTTTCATTTACAGACGTATACACGTTTCGAGCGCATTTCGACTAACGCCACATCGTGTTAAAAATATTTAAAAACAGCGCATCTTTAGAATATCCGATAAATAGTCTTGCGCGCTGGAGATAAAAATGTTTTATTCCTTACAGTGTTGCCACTTCTCGCTTTGAAAGTTTTGAGTTTTTTTAATCAAAATTTCGGTAAAGTTTGGCAAGATATGAAATAGACAATAAAACAAATTCCAAATTCGGGCTTCCAGGTACCCATATTCGGGTAGAGGACTATGTTATTAAAAATTTGATGTCTCTAGGTACCGTTGTTTTTTCACAGTACGAGAAGCATTCACACATTCCTACAGATTCTTCATTACTTAGTTTCTTTAATACTGAGCGATAATATTTGGTGGCAACAATTTGAAAAGAGATTCGACTCAAAATGCCGTTTGGAGACTAATATTCCTTGTGGGCTAACTCTCATTTCGGCTAAAAATAAAATGATTAATAATGAAATTAAAATTAAAATTCAATGAAATTTAAAGACATAAATGAAATGAGACATGAATGAAACATTAATAAATTTATGATAAATAGTTAAATAAAAGAAATAAAATATCGGGCCTCATCGTATTTGGAGCTCCGGCTGGATTTAAATTTCATTCAGAACACGAAGCAATAGCTTAGCCTGTCTTCGGCCGAATTCAAGCTCTGAATATACGGTAGAAAGTACTATAAGAAATAAAGCCATTTTCAGAATGTGGAAAAAATGTAAAACGATTAAAGCATCAATAATGAGAATAGAGGGAATGCTAAAAGCAATATGAGAGTATGGGGGAAAAAGTTAATTAATAGTGTAACTGTCTATCTACGAGAAGAACAGCTCCCGCCACAGTGTCTGGCGGATGACGGTCGCTATAGCAACAAGGCTGGTATATTTCAAATAGGGAGCGAACCAAGGGTCGCCAATTCATCTTTAAATGCACCAGGATGGCAAACTGAAAAGTAAATCTTCAAGACACTCCTAAACAAAATGGGTCAAGTCTCGTTTCTACGGCAACAGACAGCTGCAGACTAACTGGCGAGACCTTTTCTTATGATAGAGAGACTTTAGCTTCGAAAACAAAGAAGTGTCCAATGCTTTCTGACCCATATAATTCTAGCTGTCAAGCAGGTGGTAACAAGAAAAAAAATGTTTCCCTCGAATCTGATCCAATAACAATATGAGAACAAACGTAAAGTCAGCACAAGTAACAATTTTTGTCTCCCATATTTATTTCCATAGTTCAAGCCTGCAGTGAGTGGTCACTTTCGCTGGATATCACACTTTTTGTACTTTCGGGAACAAAACATTTTATAAAGTCATTAAACTACCTGGAGAAGAAGCCTTTGACATGTGGATGGAGGATTTTGTTTCCTTTAAAGTCCCTTTTTTCCCTCCGTCCTTTTTTTCCGAGAGAAGGACAGGTATGCATTCGGAAGTTATAATCTATTTTAAAAGATATTTATTTTTAAAATAAAAATTGCCCACTGAAACTGTGTTTCAGAAGGAGGAGAGTCCTTTTTTTAGGGTTCCGGTGACTTCCGTCGCCATTTAAGCTCTGACGCTAGTTTCAACATATTATAATACACTGAATTAGGGATATCTACCTAGTAACGAAGGCCAGTGCCACACGACGAGGCATAGACTTAACAAGTTTCTAGAAACGTCCTACGGGAATAGGTTGCCAAATATTGGCTAAAGCTGTAAATAATTCAGTAAGGTTCGTTGGTGCTATGTGATGGCCTTTTACGCCTTGTTCCAAAACATCCCGAAGACGCTCAATAGAATTTAAGTCTGGGCTTCTAGGTGGCCAATTTATAACAGAAAAGTCAGAGGAAGGCTCATCCAACCAGCCAGTAGCCAACCAGGACTTATGAGAGGTACAGTTGGCTTGCTGGATCCATTACCGTGCGGATTACAGAATAGCATAAACGGGCGGAGGTGATCTCCCAGCAACTCTACGTACCGAATTGCATTGAGGGAGGTTGGTACACTCACCAAAGATCCCAAACAATGCCATGAAAAAACACCCCAGACCATGGTTGAGCCACCATGCCCTTATACAGTTCCAACCTGGCATGCAGGATCCATGGCTTCATGAGTCTGACGCCATATTCTCAGCCTCCCGTCGTCGTTAAGTAGTCGGAATCGAGACTCATCTCTCCATGCTACTCGTTTCCTGTCCTCTATACTTTTTCTTGATGCATACATAGGTTGTAACAAATTACTAAAATTTGGCGGAAAATGAGTAATCATAATCTTTGACTCATTAGTTTTCAAAGTTTTAAGTGGAATATGATCAGCGCCTGGTACTGAACAGTAATAAAATCTTTAAAGATATCTGTATTTTGTTTTCATTTGTTTAGTTATGAACAAAGCGCGTGAGGGCTGTCTGCCTAAGGCGAAGAAAGCTTCATAATGGACTTTCAAAGGAAAAATATCTGGTATCCATGTTATACATAGGGAAAAACTCGGAAATTCCATATAGCTTGCCCGTTCGCCAGGATAAAGGCCTAGTTCCTCGACTAAATCTTGACGTGTGACGAAAAATGGAATATGTATGATAATGTTCGCCAGGGCAGACAATAAAGGACTTGAAGCCGGGTCCAACTAAGCAGAGTTCAGCAACGTTACCGCTCAGCCGCTAATGAGCTTTTATTTGTACTATACCACTTTACAAGCCCGTCAAAAATATGTTATGTACCAGTTACTAATAATAGTTACTAATAACAGGTAATTACTGTTGTAATTTTGTAAGTCGCGCTGTCAAGTTAAGCGACGTAAATTGAAGAGGCTGTAAAATCCTAGCTTATTTGGAAGGGAGGGCCAGAATATTGAAGAACTGCGTAGCGACTTACCACAAAGTTCTGTAAGCAAATGACAAGTCCAAGGAAGGGTTAATTTACCCTTTATTCCAACTCAAAATATATGAACAGATGGCCCCTTCTCAGGCTTACAGTAAGCGTTCACTTGGGCTTTTAACTCAAAATAGAAAATAAGAAACTAATCTAATACAGACTAAAATAAAGCCAGCCGAAGTTGCAGAGAATTAACTGACAGCATTAAACCTTATTTCAGATCACCGGTGGATACTGACAGGTATAGTTCGACCGCCTCATCCGCGACCATGAGCGTAAACACGCATGCACCATTCGGACCGAATTATTCTCAAAATAGGGTGGATGAATAGGGACTTTTTTTCCTCTCCGTTCTTTCTTTGCGGAGAAGAGAAGACTTTCAGCTCGCAGCGAGTAATAACGCCCCTTTTGGATGAGTCTATGTGCTTTGGAAAATGCCAACCAGGGTTGCGTTTGAGACGGTCGAACTATATGTAACAATATGGTGGAATAGGAATAAGATTAGACTTTTAGCAACCATGTGGCCAGAAGGCAGAACACGCTTTCCTAACGCTCTGGGCGGCTTTCTAATGAAGCTTGCCAGGTGCCACTATATGCCGATATTAATGTTTATATTTACGCAACTTGTTCCCGCTAGCTGAGGTGGAGTCCAAGAGGACGCATGACCATAAAGTCTCATGACTGATGTAGGCCATGAGCAGAGGTAAGGAGAGGTGACCTTTTCACTGTAGCAGCAGCCAGCCTCTTGAGACAGTGTGCACCATCCTGAAGGTAAGCAGAGTATAGAAATTTGAAGTGAAAAACAAAGTTGTAGCTTCGGTTGGAGGATCTAATCAGATGTGATCGAGAAGTCACGTGGATGAAACAGTATTTGCTTCAGTCTTCACATTTGAGGAACTGCACTTTCAGGGGATTACGTATTTAATTTGATTCAAAACATACATGTTATGTAACAAAATGTTCAGAAAAATGTGTACAATATTTCCAGACTGCACTGGAAGTTTAAAAAATAATCAGTTGAAAGTAGTAACGTTAGCTGAATCGTCCATTCAGATGAGTCTAGTGAAGCGACCTAGACTTCAGCTTAAATACTTCTTTCTACCTCATTTACGTAAAAGGTAATCCTAAAAACTTATCCTGGTAGGGAAACGAGAGTGTAAAGGAAAGACTTGCTCCAGAATGAAAATAACTATTAGAAAATTAAAAGAAACCCCTACAAGGCATAAAGCAGAAGTTACCGGTGCATTGTAAATGATATGATCTGTGATTAGACCTTGACGTAATCAAACGAGGGAAATCTTCCATTCATCTCTGGAATCAATTCCGCAATGTGCAGTTCGTCCCTAATAAGCACTCCGTGTGTCAGTGTCCGGGGAAGAGGGGTGACAGCGGTTGCGAGAAGAGCCCACCAGATCCCTACCACAATGTAGCCACCGTAGTAGGCTTCAGTGCGCGAGAAGACTGCCTCGAACGCAGACCTGTGTCGCGAATTTTAAAAACAGCTCGCTTCACACGAGGTTTTTATTGTGCGGCCGTCCGTTTACTATCATAGTCCACGTGGTCTCGTCACCGACGAGGGATGTTTGAAAGTAAAACTTCGCGGCACTTTTACAGCTGCTGAAATTTTCGGTTTTATCGTTTCTCACATATTAATTTTATTTCTGGTTTTGCTTGTGTGTCTTGTCTCATGGGATTATCAGTCTGAAATTGAACTTCGAACAAAATTTCCAAACAAAATGATTGATTCAACGAAAACCACGAGAATTTCCATTCCATTATTCTAATAAGGAGTGGAAGTAGAAGTAACTTATCGACTATCTAGATCGCATTATCGATGAAGTGGGAGTTAAGACAGTTCATTACCAATTTAAATTTTCGTTTGCGACTCAAGGAATATACTGATGCAAATTTGAACGTGGTTGGTCGCGTGTTGTTCGATCGCATCTGTCAAGTAGGATCATTGATATTAGTCTTATCTGCTTATCTATATATTTTTTGGAGCTGCATGTTGCTCAGCAACTGGTCATCGATTACAGGACTATGTTGAAAATCGTGAGTGAAAGGTTGTTCAGGTAAGTTACTATTGATCTTTCAAAATTTTATTCTCTTTGTCCCAAATGTTCATTTAACTTCATCTATCCTGTTTTATTTATAACTTTTTTTCCGAGGGGGGGTCTGGTTTATAACGAACACATGTTCAGGTACGTGTATTGATTAAATGGTTTCAAAGGGATTCAAATGAATACGGAATTATTTAAGAAATATTGAGTACATTTATCATAGCAGATTGGTAACGGTTTGCTACGTATTCACAGAGTGTTAAATAATCTCTGTACTAATCCAACTATAATTAAACAATTCAATTTTTTATTTTGATTTTTAAATTTATGCTATGAAAGAGAGCATTTTCACTAGTTTTGGAATAGCTTAATTTGAGCTCATAACTTATAAAAGTCTTTTCGCGCATTTTTAGACGATTTTACACAAATATTTTACCTAAGATTTTTGTATTTTAAATATTCTATTTGATAACCCTTATTCTTTACTATCTTTCTATACCGTAATTGAAGATACGATAAAACCTTTTTTAATATCGGATGAGGTATTTGACCCCATTCTTCTTGAACATCTTTTCAAAGTCCAAGAGGGTTGTAGGTGGACGTATGGACTGTCCGCTTTTTAAAAGTACTACTATGAGGTATTTTCTCCCTCCTTCCAGTATGGCTTTGTGGCGTAATTGGAATCATGCTGGACGCGTATTCGAGAGATCCAGGGTTCGAGTACCTCTGAGGGCACTGCACATTTTTCTCGCTTCCACTTTCCAAATAACCTAATGTCTCTACAGTGGCGCCCGAACTAAAAGGTGATGGATGATGATTTTTTTCCACCAGGATTTAGCGATTGGGTCCATTAATCCCCAGTCGCCATTTAAAAGGAGGAGTATATGAGGTATTTTCTCCCTCCTTCGTGGTGTAATTGGAAGCATACTGGACTCGTATTCGATAGATCCAGGGTTCGAGTCCCGGCGAGGGCACTGCACATTTTTCACATTTCCGGCTTCAAAATAACCTAATCTCTCTACAGTATAAAAGCGTTAGAATCCATGTAATCAGAATATTTAGTAGAGATATCAGTGAAGGGTATAAGTTTTGATACCCTTTTCTTGCTCCATTTTGTCCAGGAAATTAGCATTGGATTTTGATGTAGTTCTACAGTTGCACTGTGGGTAAACAGAAAATATAAAATAGGTTTTTGATAATATGTAGGTCCAGGGCTCGAGCTCCGGCGAGGTCATTGCACATTTTTCAAAATGTTGATTGAAAGAGAGTGGAGAACATTTTTCTCCACTTTTTATTTTTAATTTGCCGTTATATGAAAAACCAGCAAATCATAAAATGCACCCATATTTCATATATAGTAACAATATTTTTCCATTTTTGTTCAGATAAATGTTTCTTATAAAAAAATTCTGCAGCGCGTTTTGGGATATTTCCTGGCGAAAGACGATGCACATTATGTTTTGTCATCTTTTTAAGATTCAAATCAGAACTAATCACTTCGTTTACAGCACTTTACCGTCAACTGTCCTTAACAGATTTTCTTTTAACGTCTTACCTTTGCAACACTCGAAATATTCCTTTTGTTTTTTTCGATGGATATGTATTTGGAACAATTTTTCCGCTTGAAGCCAAACTATTTCTTTAAAAGGGCCATTTCGCAAGAAAAAGGGTGAAGTAGCAGACGATAATTTATACTCATAACTATCGTGTATCCGTTTTCCACAATTTTTCGAATATTTTATAATAAACTGCTGTGATCAAATTAGCGCTATCTGTATATGGATATTGAATTACATGGCATAAAAATTGATAATAATGCATTGCATTTCACACATTTTAGTCAGTCACTGTTATATTAATTCTGATTTTGTTAGAGAATGCGGAAGAGAAAATATTTGATTTTTTGATGCAAACTCTATTCTATTATTACTGTTATTTCATTCAGAAGGGTAAGCAAGAATAATAAGATAAATAGTGTCGAGAGTGCTTTTATTTTTCATATTCTAACTTCTATTAATACTTGTTGCATGAAAAGCCCTCAGGTTCATGTGATAGCCTGTGTCTCTTCAGCGTAATTATTTCTGTATATAACTTTTAGGTAATACCGATATTTCAAATCTAGGAAATGTTTCGTATTAACGAAATCGTTTTCAAACTTTGTGCAATATTTAGAATATAATGCTTGGAATTGTTGGTTCCTCCGTTCCTCCCAAATACTCATTACGCAGATTGTATCGGTTTTTTTTGGGGGGGGGATAGCTGAAAGAAAATTTTGTTCCTCGGTATTAGAAACGAATTACAATTACAGGAATTTATTTCTTTGATAATGTCCGAGACCAGCTTGAAAATATAAATATTGTAAACACCTTTTCTGATGCAGTACATGGATCCTTTTCCATATTGAAATCTTAGTTGAACGATCAGCTAGATAATTTCGAACATATGTGATTCTTTACTTTATGTATTAATTTTTTTTAAAGAAAGTATTGGAATCCGTACTTCACGAAGGGTTTTATTAATTCCTTAATGTTTAGTCATTCGTAATTTTAAGTTCATATTGATTGCTTCAAATTAAGCAACGTTCGTTAAAATCTTCTTCAGCCAATTTTTTAATTGAGGGTTATCAATAAAAATAAATAAATGAATGAATAAGTTATAAATAGCGCCGAGTTAACGAATCTTTTTTTTTTTTTTTTTCCCCTCTCCGAAGGCAAGCCTTTTTATTTTCTCTCTCTTTTAAAATTATTTTTCAGCTTTGCCGAGTTCGCTTTTAATGATTAGTGAAGCAATTTTTTTCCCCTTTCCCGTAAAAATGGAGTGTGTTTTTATAAAAAAAGTAGTAAATAAAACGTCATTTATTGAGGGCTACATCGTAAAGTTAAATTCTGCGCCATTTTTTTTAAAATTTAATATTCCTTTATGCTTTTATATTTCTATGTTTGCTACAAAACACCAAAATTATTTATGCACTATCGTAATCAGTTTTTAAATATTACATTCATTGATATGAATTTTTTTATTTTATTAGTCCAAAGGGGCTTTGTCCCTGAAGGACTATTGTTTTCGTTTTGCGATTTGGCGTCGGAAACATTAAAAGTCTGTATCACTTTTCAAACTGTTGCCACAAAATATTGCAGCCCTGTATTATATTTAAAGAAATTAAATAATGAAGAATGTGCATAAATGTATGTATGTTTCTCACATTGTGATCAAACGACGGTACCTAAAGCCATCGAATTTTGAATGCCGTCATCCTGCTGTGAATATAGGCATCTGGAAGCCCAAATTTGAAATTTGTTTTATTAACGATTTCATATTTTGTAAAACTTTAACGAATTTTTGATTCACAAACTCGAGGATTTCAAAGCGGGCCATGGCAACGTTGTACAGAAAAAAGAATTTTCATCTGCAGCGCGTGAGACTGTGTGTAGGAAATTCTAAAGATAGGCTCAGTTTAAAATTATTTTGCGATATTGTTAACTGAATTTTATGGTTTAAATGCGAAGAACATGATATTCAGTAAATAAAAGTAACATACAAAATGTTTAAAAAACGCCCCTTTGGATGTAATTTAAAATCTGAAACCTTTCAGATTTTTTTTTCATTATTATTATTATTATTATTTTATATTATTAGCCCAGAAGAGCTATTAGCCTCGAAACAGTGTTTTGTGGCGTTTCACTATAAACGGCGAATCACGTTTTAAATTGTTGCCACCGAGTATTATCGCCCTGTTATTATATTCAAAGAAATTAAGTACTGAAGAATCGTCTGCCTGAATGCATGTATGTTTCTCGCATTGTGAAAACACAGCGGTACCTAGAGCCATCCGATTCTAAATAACCTAATCCTCCAACCGAACATGGGCACCTGGAAGCCCGAATTTCCGATTTGTTTTATTATCTCTTTCATATTTTGTAAAACTTTAACGAATTTTTGATTAACAAACTCAACGATTTCAAAGCAAGCAATGGCAACACAGCACGGACAAAAACATTTATCTCTACCTATTCCATATATGTGGTTTAAGTGCAAATATGATATTTAATAAAAAAAGGTAATACATAAAGCTTTAAAACAACAACCCTTTGGGTGTAATATTAAATCGAAAAATATTCAGATATTATATATTTTAGTTAGATGCTTGAATTGTATGAATTTTTAGTACTTATATTTATGAATGCCTGCATTCTGCAGAGCGTGCTGTTGTTGCATAAGTAGATAGTAGATCGATCTAGGTTTAGAATTCGAATCCTGGCGAGGAAGAGTTGATTTCAATGTTTTCTGGTCCCAAAACTTAATTTTCTGTGCGTAAGAAGAAATGTGAGGAATATAAGAAATGAAATTCTTGCGATTTCAAAATTAAATGCTGTGCCTCATTGTCCTATAAAAAATGAGTCCACTTTAAAGTTTTAATGTGTTTACCTATTTTAAATTCTTGATCCAATTTAAAATTTCTAGATTGAAAGAAATCTAATTCCGAATAAATTAGTTGCATTTCTATTTTATGATCTTGAGCAATTTACAAATGATCTGACATTAAATTGAAGTTGTAGGGACGTTAGGTATTTAGAAGCAGGTTAGGTTAGGTTATTCAATTATGGCAAAGCACACGAGGGCTATCTGCCTAAAGGGAGGGATGCCTTCGTGGAGGACTTTCTAAGGGAAGCTGGCTCGTATACACGTTACACATGGGGAAAACCACGAAAACGCCCATGCAGCCAGCCCGTTCGCGGGATTCGAACCTCATTTAGAAGCAGGAGTGATGAAGAACGAGCAACGCCTTCGCTGGGAATCGAACCACGGACCTCTCGGTTACGCGTCGAGCGTGCTGACCACTACACCACGAAGGCATGCGAAGAAGGCGAGAGAAATACCTTATTTACTTCTCCTTTTTAAGGACCCAATCGCAAATTCCCGGTGGTGGAGAATCATCATTAACCACCTTTTTAGTTCGGGCGCCAGTTGTAGAGAAATTAGGTTATTTCGTAAGCAGGAGAGATGAAAAATGAGCAACGCCTTCGCCGTGAATCTAACCACGGACCTCTCGGTTACGCGTCGAGCACTACACCACGAAGTCGTGCGAAGAAGGCGGGAGAAATACCTTATATACTCCTCCTTTTAAAGGGCGACTGGGGTTTTGGGGTCCCTGTTCGGGCGTCAGTGTAGAGACATTAGCTATTTAGAAGCAGGAGTGATGAAGCAACGCTGTCGCCGGGAATCGGAACCACGGACCTCTCGGTTACGCGTCGAGCGTGCTGACCACTACACTACTAAGTGTTGCAGGCATGCGAAGAAGGCGGGAGAAATACCTCTTAAAGTAATTAATTAATTTCCTTCTATTTAACCGCACAGTATTTATGCTATAAACGAAGGTAGTGTGATATCAGTTAGCCTTTCAAACCTTCACTGTACGTAAATTTTTCGACATGATTATTCTGTATTTCGAGTGTGCGTGAAATAAATTAATTGGCTTATAAATTTAGGTGCGAGAAATTTATGAAATGCACTTGAGAAGTTTTCTGATACACGTTATAGATTGTTAACTGCCTCCTTGAACAATTGATGAGCTAGAGTTAGCTATCAGAGCTTATACAGAATGTCATGTCAGTTTGAGTATTACTCACTAGAAGAGCCTTTCTGTTAATTACCACTGTGGAGGCACGTGCAGTGCTGATCACAAATTGGCATTTACTCTGCAGGCATATTCTCCCGTGGCCATAAACTGCTGCACTAATTGCATATTCTTCTCATGTCATTTAACTGTATGGTCGTGTCTTTGTATAGGTCTCCGAGTTATGAACAAACATAAGACTATTCGTTAGTCGAATTTGTTGGTAAATCTCGTTTCTCATAAATAGCTTACATATAGCAACAATAAAAATGTACAATGTTAGTAATGATCCAGTAATAGCTCAGGTATGCAATAATAATGCAATGCAAACTGGCAGTAATAATGCCAAAATCAGTAATAATATCACGTACAGTGACATTAAATTAGAGAATTGCGCTTTTTATTTTATTCAAACAAACAAAACAGAATAGCGAACTCGGCTAAAAAGTTTGGATAGGATAAAAGATAAATAACTGAGAGTTAAACGTTAACCTTATACTACAGTAGAGTCTAAGTAATTGCAAGGACCATTTTATGCCAAAATATAAGTTAATATTATTCGGAATTCGCAGTCGTGCCGTTAAGGATGGTTAGGTTAGTATATTCTAAAATGGCATTGCACTCAATGGCTGTCTGCCTAAAGGAAGGGCCCACCAGTGGCCGAGCGGTAACGTCGCTGAACAGTGGTAGTTTCGTCCCGGTAGTTTCCTCGCGAAAGGTCTGGCTGCATGGGCGTTTTCGTGCTGTTCGTCATGTGTAACATGTATACGAATGAGTTTCCTTTAAAAGGTCCTCCACTAAAACATCCCTCCCCTTATGCAGATAGCTCTCGTGTGCTTTACCGTAATCGAATAAACCAAACCAAAGCCTGAAAATCAATCATGCAGTCGGCCCCTTTTCCTGGAATGGAACTCAGGAGGAAATGCCGCTGTTCAGCGGTCTCAACCATTCGGCCACTTGAGGCGCTGAAGAGGATGAGTTGAGCGCTGGAGAAATTAATCTCTTTGGCAATGAAACAAAATTTAAAAACGGCGAAGTATTATGGCATGTTAATTGCGAAAACTTTCCTGCCAACCACCTTAAAAAACGAACAAGTGATTAGAAAAGAAAGCAAAACAGGTGATTGTATACTGAAATGGAGAAAAAAGAAATAAATATCTAAATGGGATGATTTCCAAAGCAATCCTGAGCTGGAAGAAATACATGGTCCTGGGCAAAATAAAGTTATCCCAGCTTCTAAAGTGTTCTCATTTCTAGTGTATGTTTATATGTTCAGTCAATTTTTCATGTGCATAGCATTCCGCAATCATATCGTTCATAAAATGGGAAACGACATTTTCCCCTCCTTTCTTTTGCGCATTCTTTCTAACCCCCCCCCTTCTACAAAGGAAACCCGAATCGACCATTTCATTCATTTTGAATCAAATGAGTGTTCTAGAAAAGAATAATTTAACGACAATATAATGAATACCAAAAACACAATTAATTTAAATTGCTGAATGTATTTTCATTATTTCATAAGAGATTTTCAGAATTTCTTTTACTAATTTTGTAGAGACATTAGGTTTATTTCCAAGCAGGAGAGGTGAAAAACGAGCAACGCCTTCGCCGGGAATCGAACCACGGACCTCTCGGTTACGCGTCGAGCATGCAGACCACTACACCACAAAGACATGCCAAGAAGGAGGGAGAAATACCTTATATACTCCCCCTTTTAAAGGGCGACTGGGGTTTTGGGGACCCAATCGCCAAATCGCGGTGGTGGACAATCATCATCCACCACCTTTTTAGTTCGGGCTCCAGTTGTAGAGACATTAGGTATTTGAAGCAGGAGAGGTGAAAAATAAGCAACGCCTTCGCCGGGAATCGAACCACGGACCTCTCGGTTAGGCGTCGAGCATGCAGACCACTACACCACGAAGGCATGCGAAGAAGGCGGGAGAAATACCTTATAATTTCAACTATGATTTTTAAAATTTTGGAGTTAAAAAAGTACTTAACATAAGTGTTCTTGAACCATCAAAATCTTTCCATGGAATTCAGTGTTAATGTTACTGTTCTGGAGGATTGAAATTGTGCATCATTGTGTGTGTAGGGGAGAGGCATTTTGGTTTAACGGAATTTCATCAAATTACGGACACCTGAACTGCATCAAAATTTCAGTTTTAATTTTACAACTAGATTAATATAGTGTGTGGCAACGAGCATGGAACTAACGGCAGACAGAATCAGTAAAACGATATGTTTACTTCCCTTCATTTGCATTCAAATACTCGAAAAATGCCAAAAGATTTCCCTTTCGGGAGCAAAGCGTTTCTTCTTCCTCTTTGTTTTTCTCACAGTATTACGCAGATTGGACATCCAATTAAGATATATATATATATATATATATTACTTGCTTTTATCATCCTTCTGATCTCTCATAGCCTTTGTGTGTCGTTATTTAAGTTTGGGAAATTTGAATTCTTCCATTAATTGCACAAAGAGACTGCGAAACGAAAATGAACGGAATTGTGGGTATTAGGATGTAGGAAATTATTTAAAGTTCCATAAAAGCGTATTGATGCTTGTCTCTTTTATTCATAAAAACAAAAGAAGTTATTACAAATTCATAAAGTAGGAAACAAAGCGAAAGGAAAACCACGTACATCTACATGTTTAAAAGCGGAATCTAAGCTTTAGATTTTTCGGAAGGAAAGCAAACAAATTTTCTCAAGAATGTAAATTTTACTAATTTACTTTAAATGAAAATTTTTTGTTCTAGGGTAATAAAAATAACGGAAAAATAGCGAATTTTTCAATAAAGCTAATTAAATTACCGTGTGATAATAAATCTTATTCAAAGATTTGGAGATACAGATTTTATTAAATTGTACTTGTAAAAATTAAATACGCTCAGTTACGAATTTTTGCCCTTAGAATAATCGCTTTGTTGCGGACACATTTATATGTGAACAGCTTTTTACTTCCTTGTACGAAGTAAAGTTAATCTCAAAAATTTTCGGGCGTCATATTTCAAAGAAAATATCCATTTTGACCGCTATCGAATGCATTTTAACGTTGCTTTTGCGTAAGGGCAGAATAAAGGACTCTTTTTTCCAAAGCGAGTTGCAAAAATGATTTTAAATGGATTCAGAAGAGATTTTTTCTTGACCTCTGTACATACATATGTATGTATCTCTCATAACTCCAAAAACGAGTAGCCTCAGGACGTTGAAATTTGTATATAGGACTGCTATAACATGTAGTTATGCCCCCCCCCCCCCTTTTTGGTTGCGATGCGTCGGCTGCACCAAAAGTGTATATATGTTACCGTTAAAGTATGAAATCCGTTATTTCATAGAATACCTAGTTATTAAATGAAATAACTGATCGTGTCCGTTAAAGTGTAAAACTCTCTTGTATTTCATGGTTTAACTAGTTATTTCATAGAATAACGATCAGCAGCCCTTTAAAGTGTAAAATAATCTATATCCTATATCTCGCTTTTTAGTATAAGGTACATTTACGTTTCGTTTAACAATATGGAATGTTCGTGTAAAACCCAGTGTGTCAACAAAAAAATGTTTTTGTTTTAGAAATAATGTTTTTTGTAATTCCGAGTGTCATTTTAGTAACCCTTGTTGTAACAAATGATTTTATGGTACGTTTCCATAAATACCATTTATACGCTGCGTAAATTAGATAAATTGCTTCTTTTTCATTTTAATTGTCTATCATTAGTTTATTTATAGAATACCTAGTTATTTCATTTTAGATAAATTGTTTATTTTACACTTTAACTATCTCTCATTAGTTAATTTATAGAATACCTAGTTATTTCATAGAATAACTAGTTAAAGTGTCAAATTGTTAACTTATTACACACTTTAACGGACACGATCAGTTATTTCATGGAATAACTAGGTATTCTATGAAATAACTGCATTATATACTTTAACGGTAACATATATATTGTGTACGCACTGTGTTACTCGGTTCCGTGAGGTCAGTTTTTTTTTTATTATTATTAATTATTTATTTTTACACGTTAGTAAATTGTGCATTTTTTGCTTTAAAAATGATTGAATTATGTGGTTCTTATCTTTCAGTTACGATTTTATGCCTTTAGTTAATCTGCATGTAATAGTTGTAGAATTATCAACAGCTTAAAAAATTGTTTAAGTGAGGTTTAGCCTATTTTTTTAACTATGGCATCCATATTTGTTTGCAGTTGAAACTTAGCAGAAAAGTGAGTTAAATCAATTTCTGCACCTTCAGTTTCTTTTTGCCGAGTGGTATCAAAAGTAAACATTGAGTTTTGGGCCCCGAAAAATCTCTCTTCTTGCCCGCTGGCCGTATTGCTTGTTTTTGCATAGAAACTCTAATTTTAATTGTAGATTTTTTTTCACTTGTTTTAACTGTATATTTGGTGCTTTACATTTTTCTATATCTTTCAATTTTTGATTTTCAATTTCTTTCTTTCTTTCTTTATTTTTTATTTTGAGGTTTTGTGTATTTTTGCTTTATCGAGAAGTGAGAACTATATCTCTAATAAAATTCGGGGAAATAAGTTTAAATGAAATGCAGCAAAAAATGCGTATAATTTGATAAGTCGTGCAGGGAAGTCATGTAGTGTACACAGATTTTTTTTTTATTATTTATTTACTTTCACTAAAGTTGTTTCCTGTATTACCTTTTGCAAAAAGACAATCTTTTGTGTTAATAAATGGTCAATTATGCAAAGTGGAGATGTGAAATTTACTTCCTTCCAAAAGGCGGCGTATTTTCTTCTTTTAACCGAAATAAATTCCTAAATTAATATTTTAAAACTTAATTCTGGAAATTCCATGAATTTATGATAAGAAAAGTAATATAAAAATATATTTCTTGCAGATAAAAGTGTGAATGTAGAACAAGTGGTCATTAATAATCAGAAAAATAAATTTGATGGTTTCTGATTTTAGTCTTAATATGAAATAGTAAATTAAAAAGGAGAATTATCAGTGTAATTTTTCTTATTCCAGCTTGGCACCTAAAAGTTGACGTAATATTTTTCCTTTGCGAAACATGACTTCAAAAAAAAAATTTTTTTTTTAATCATGAAAAGTGTTTATTCGTACATACATCCGATATGCAAACTAAAAATTTTGAAATCTTAAGAAATCAGAAATTAACATTCTTGGCGAGGTACTGCAACAAAATCTTTAAACAATTTAAATTAATTATAATTTTTTAATATTACGGAATCAAGTAGACTACTTTGCATACATATTTGAAATTGTGGAGCATGTCGTCTTAGAAATTTTCGTATAAAAATCACAAAACATTCTCTCTGCCCCATAAATGGACTGAAATTATTTTTCACTATTCATTTGAAACCGTATCGAAAGGAAAAGATTGACCGTAACCATTTAAAAATCTTTCCAATAATCTTCCGAAAGACCTACCTGTTAAATACCCCCCCACCACCACCACCCCAATATCTTTTTAAAATCTTCATATCAATCTGTCATCAGAAGTCTAGAGCCTTATTGTGGAGCACGTCTTTGATTGGCTGCAGCTGTCAAACGTAATAAAGCTTTTGACAAACGCTTTAGCAGTCTACACTTTACTATTGCCAGATTCTGTTCAAATCAATAAATACCCTTCCGAACTTCGACTTTGGCGGAAACAAAGAAATACCGTTATTTTAGTTTTATTTTTAAGTTTTTATTGCTGTGACTTTGGATTTCAGAGAGGAGATAAGAGTATAGGGAAAAGGAAGAGAAATAATGATAATAATAATAAATCCTTTTTTGATTTCGTTTTTTCGTTCTTCCATTTCTCCCTCTTTGAGTTATTTCAAAAATTGATTGTTCCTTTTCTTAACTCTCCGGGAAAGTTGTGGTAAAGTTAGCATAATATGATGCTCGATCGAAACAACTATCAAGAAAAGTTTTTTTAGATTTTTCTTTACTTTGTTATTCTCTGTATTTAATACTCTATTCTAATTTATTTGATATGTAATTATTTATAATCGAAAGATAAATTTTAAAAAATAAAAATTTAACATAGTAATTCTGCTGGGTAAAAGAATTTATTGTTTTTTAACTTAATTATTATTCAAGAATAGTTCAGTTTAAAAGAAGTAAATTGTAATTTAACATTGATAAGTCTGTAAAAGAAATTTAAAGAGTAAATGTTTCTTTAAATTGATAAAATAATGATTACATCTGAGTAAAATGATTATAGATTTTTCTTTAAAATAAAATAGTAATTGATTTTGTGTCTTACCGATGGGCATATTAATCGGAATCGTAATCTAATCGGAATCATAATCTAATCGGAAAATAAAGTGAGTTCGCTCCACATTTTTGCTCGAAACAATATAAAAAATTTAATTTGAAAAGTTTTTAGAAGAACAAAGTAAAATATTCTATTTATTTACCTTGAAAACAAAAGCAAAATTAATATTTTTAGATTGCAGTTCGCCTTCTTTTTGCAGGGAGTAATCTTCCAAGAACTGCTATATAGTTACGTGTTAATTGTTTTAATTTTCAATCTCATTTAGATAATAGTTGTGAATTTTATTTATTTGAAAAATATATGAAAGCAAATTTGTTTCGAAAATATTAATTTTCTACTTTCATCCTCCTTTCGCCAGGAAAATGATTAGTGACTGACTACCGTAGGAAGAGCCTGAGTTCGAATTCCAGAGAAAGCATAGGTATAAATCGTCTGTCTCTTCATAGGAGGCAATGGTGGCCCACCCATTCCGTGCTTCCATAATAAAGTGACTACCGCTTGCAGCTTATTGGTTAACGCTTATGACAGCTAGTGCCTGTCATTAGGGGAAAAAAAATTTCATTCTTCCCTTCCAGTTTCTGTCTTGAACAACGGTTTGTAAACCTGTTGTCCTAATTTAAGAAATGATATCAAATCAGGCAATCTTGATCACTATACACCAGTCGGCGGGAGAAAATGAAATCAAATTTATGTTAATCAAGAAAAACAATTTAGAAATCAAACAATGCATTGCCAATATATATATACATAACTTAATTATCACAATCATTAGCTAAGTTTTTTAACTTATTACCGGAAAATATTTGTTAGCGATTGTTAATCTAAAAATCTGAAACTGTAAAATAATTTCAACCTTTTTAATTAATACTGCGCTATTGAATTGAAAATGTTAAAGGAGCATTCTGTTGTAAAGCTGAACCAATCAACAGCAAGGAAGGCAAAGGCCCAGGAGAATTATTCTGATGCTCATCATAACTGTTGTTCTGTTGCCGTCGATTAATTAAACCCTCAGGGATTTAACCAATGGAAATTGGAAGAAAGCTGCATTTCTGGGATATAATTAAGAATCTGCATAATATCTAATAAAAAGAAATTAGGTAATAATGAATACTTTGGAAACAAGTGGAAAATATTAACAATTTCTGAATTTTCTTCTGAATTTTAATTCTGATTGATTTCCCTTAGCATAATATCAAATAGGAATTGTTTCTACATGTAGCCAGTATTAAAAGCGTTATTTAATTGCCATCAAACGATCCTTTGGTGTGCTCAAACAGTACTGTCACGATGATTTTTAAAGTTTCAATAAGCATTCGTAAAACTGTTTTTATTACTAATCAGATTAATATAATAAATGCCGTCTGTTTAGTGAGTGATTGATTTGTAATGCTTATCAGTGATTGTCTTTGCAGTGTTCCATTTATATGTATAAAATCGCTATCTGATATAAATTTTGTTCACTGAACTACAAAAGCAAGGAACTAGGTAGGGATATAAAAGCGAAGACAAAATTTGGAAGTTTATTACTATGTCGGTGTTAGAAATAGTTACATTATGGTGTTATATCTATCTATCTATATATATTACTATGTTGACGCTAACAATAGTGACAATATGGTGTTATATCTGATGAGCATGCCATAAGCTTGTGGATAACATGGCATAGAGGCTACTATATAAAATTATTTCAGACACATGTATGATTCCGGATTTATTCGGGCATGGAAAATCACTAGACCGAAGTAATTGCTTCTCCCGCTCCCATTTGTGGTTGATAGCTGTTTAAAATATTTTGTTTTTATTTTTCCCTAGCGCCATCTTGTTTTGCTGAATCTACTGAGCAATAGATGGAATTGAAGGTAGTTTTAGGAAGTGGGGGGGAGGGGGATAAGGGCAATCCCTGCTTTCGGGGGATGCGGGATTGTCCATGTATTTAGATTTGCTTGGCTCCTGAACGAAGTCGTAATATAAAGCCGAAGTGTCAACTTATTTGTAAAATACGTTAATGCTGGAAGTGCCGTTTTTATGTTCCATTTACAAAAAATAACTGCTCGAGGCAGGAAAACATATAAATAAATAAGTTAATAAAATTAAGGAACTAGCTAAATTGACTGTTGTCTCGGTAAAGGTAAGGAACTGATTTTTAAGAAGTTTTTTACTAAAATTAGTAAATTTCGTATAAATAGTTCTACATGCATCTCACATTAAGAAGTGCTCTGCCGAAAGTTGGACCTTAACATGAAATTCATAGTAAGTATTATTAAATTATGAAAGTATTATTTCATAACTTGGGGGGGGGGGTTCTGTATAGTGATTGTCCTAGCAAACTTGAGCGCAATAGTATGAATTCATCTCTAAGAAATGATAAACTTCTTTGTTAAAACTCTCATCTAATGTCTGGCATATTGAGGATACAGAATTCTTTCGGCAAGATTTATTATCTAAGAAGCTTTCATTATTACATTTGTGGCATGATCAAAATTCGGGGAGTTGGAATAA
>KK113367.1:775788-788127 GCA_000611955.2 Stegodyphus mimosarum
TTTTTTTTTGTATAGTGTTGCCTTTTCTCGCTTTTAAATCGTTGAGTTTGTTAATCAAAAATTCGTTCAAGTTTTACAAAATATGAAATATTTAATAAAACAAATTCCAAATTTGGGCTCCCAGATGCCCATATTCGCAGGAGGATTACGTCATTCAAAATTCGATGACTCTATGTTTTATCACAATGCGAGAAATATACATACGTTTATGCAGATTTTTCTTTATTTAATTTCTTAAAATATAATGCAAGACACTAACACTTATTGACATTATAAAATATCTGTCGTTTTATAAATTAACTGATGATATATCTTAGTGTTTAGAAAACTATATTTCATTTTACGGATAGATTAAATAAAAAAGAAAAACGGAATGCATAATATAATATTATCGTTAGATTCGTTAAACCGTAATAAAAAATAACACAATATACTACGCCAATAGTTCTACTTAAATTTTTACAATTTCTGAATTTATTAAGCTACTTAGTCCTGCAAACAAGCAGCTTTCGCGAGCCGTCTTTACTCACAATTCGTCATTTATCAACACTTTAATGTAAACAAACTGTTAGCTTCCAGTTAGGGATGGCTGAAATTTAGTTTGAAGGCCGGCAATCATTGATATAACAGAGGAGAAACATTTGCTCCCCGTGAACTCTTTCCTTCCGGGGGACGTGGGTCGGTTTCCTAAATGAAATGGGGAAGCAAAGGCGGGGGAGAACATACTATTTTCCTGCAGGCAAGTTGGAAAAAAACCTGCTCTGGAAATGACCTTACTCAGCTGCAGCCAGCTCAACAGCTTACCCTTAAAACCTCCCTCAAGAGAACTCGCGATAACCC
Source organism: Stegodyphus mimosarum (assembly GCA_000611955.2). Classification (NCBI taxonomy): domain Eukaryota; kingdom Metazoa; phylum Arthropoda; class Arachnida; order Araneae; family Eresidae; genus Stegodyphus; species Stegodyphus mimosarum. Next base: position 776,629 of record KK113367.1, read on the forward strand.
TGTCGGATAAATTAGAATTTGGCATGTTTCCAAAGTTCCGATTGGCGCTAATATTTGGCGAGATTTTAGAGTTCCTTTTTTTCCGTTCCTTATTTTCCTAGTGACATTTTTTCCTTTCCTTATTTTCCGGGGACATTTTTTCCGTTTCCCTTTTTTCCGGGTGACATTTTTTCCTTATATGGTGTATTAGTAGTACAGTCAAATACCAAAAATCCGCCAACTCCTGAAATCCGCACTGCCTCTCAAAATATAAACACTGAATTTATACGTTCCAGAAACCGCAGAATGGAGAATGAAACACCGAAGAAAAAATATTTATCCAATAATGATGTCATAATTACCGAATAATAATGATTCTGTGTTAGTGAAAAAAGATCTTAGCCCAAAAGTTTTTAGTATGGATGATGGGCTCAGATAAACCAACACTGGCATATCAGATAACCGATGATGAAATCATTGGCTCTGTTTTGAAGTCCACACAGCAAGAAAACAATTTCAACACAGACACAGACAACGAATTTGATAGGAGTGAGAAAATATCTTTTAATGAGGGTTTGGAACATGGTGAAAAATACCTAAAATATTTAGAACAACAGAGCTGTGTCACAGAGCAAGAGATTATGACCCTGCAGAATTTACAAAAAAAATTTACTCTGGAGCACCTTAAGTTTTAAAACAGACCTCTATCAGAAAAATGTTTGAAGCAAGTAAAAAAAAAAATTAGTATTTTATGCTTTATTAGTATCCCTTATTTTTACACGTCTCTATTGTATATGTCCTTAATGCTTTAAAATATTCCTGTAATCACTAATATAAATGAATAATATAATAAATATATACATATAATAATTTAAGGCATATAATAAAATAATGTATATTATTGTACATAATAATTTAAGTAAATGTATCTAATATACCTCATTTATTTTGCACTTTTGGTCTGAATATTATGATTTGGCTTTTCTGTCCTGAAATCCGCACAACCTCTGGTCCCAAGCATTGCGGATTTCTGAACTTCTACTGCACCACAAAATGCAATTTCAGTCACTTAGAGGACGATTTGGGATTGAAGAGATACTTAGTCGGTTAAAAATGGATCGTCTAGCACACTTTAGCTTGCGCACTACTATAGATTCATTGGTCGGTTTTAAGCAGAAAATCTTGAAACGTCAACTGTACTTTTGCTGGGAATTTAATTCGAGGCTACCAATTTCTAACGCACATTGCATCACAAATGAACGTGGAGGAATGTGTTTCAATTTATTGTAACGTGACTAGAAAGTAGTGATAACGTATTTGATTTTGGAACAACTACCCTTAATCTGTAAGAATTTCATAAAGGCCAATTTGAATTAGAGTTGGCTGAAAGTAAATTAGGAAACTGTTATCTTGCAGAAGATTAATATTTAGTGTGTTCATACTGCCGTAGTCATACACTGAACCTTAAATGTCCAAGTTAGTGGCTATAGTAGTGTATAGCGTATATAGTTCCTTTAACAGATAATTTGTATTACGTGTACAAGATTCGTGTACAATTAGCCGCCTAATAAATGGATATAATTGCTAACGAAGTTGCAAAGGAAAACTTTGCTGATAAATGTATAAGGTATATCTCCCACATTCTTAGCGTTCCTTCGTGGTCAACACACTGAGCCGGTATTTCAGAGGTCCGTAGTTCGATCCCCGGCGAAGGCATTGCATATTTTTCCTCTCTCTTGTTCCAAAAATACCTAATGGCTCTACAAATGTACTGTCCAAAAACTAATTAAAAATTACTCCGCAGTTGTCGATGTATAGAATAATGTAAATTATCTTGGTTATTTTCGATACTAGGGCTATTTTTCTATAGACTGATTTTTGCGGTGTATCTCTATTAAAGGAATGTAAATTTTAAACATGTGCAGGAATAAATTTAATTTCTGAGCGGAATTTACGAACAACATAACACTTTTTTTTCCTTTTCAGAACTTTTCACTTCCCCATTTTCTTCTTCGTTCACATTGCAGTTATTAAAACGGTTTTGTAAATGATACTTTTGGCGATTAAAATCTCTATGTTACTACAGATCTTCATTTGCAATATACATTTATCGGAGCTGTCATCTTCGAAGAAAACAACGCCACTTGATAGACGCTACGCAAAACGAAGGTTATGACTTGAAGTTACTCTGAATCAGTTTTAAAGTCAATGGCAGTTTATTTGAGCTGCTTTTAGAATTAACTTCCTCCGATTTGAAAAGGTTTAAAGAGTCGATTTATTACTTGTCCTTTCACCACCGATAGAAGACTTTATCGTCCACTAATGGTGCAATAAAGTGGAACCACTATTCTTCCTGTAATCCACCTGAGATTCATGGGGAGAAAGCGACCGGTCTGTAAAGAGGAAACATCAGAGCGGCTTATCTTTGCGCCCTTCATTTTACACTTCTTGCTTTACACCCGCTCCCTGCGTTGTTGGTAAGAGCCCTCATCGCGACCACAAACTCTCCACGCGTCGGCAACCCTGTAAACAAGAAGTTCAATTGGTTGTTGGCAGCAATTGGCGCACCATTTGAGGTGCGAGGTGGTCGACTGTGAAGACAAACGACCTTGCTTTGCGTCTGGTCAAGGGGGTCTAAAGGGTCAGTATCAAGGTTAGTGTGACCTCTCCTCACCCCCGAGGGGAAATTAGTGCCCTATTAGTGGTTGAAATGGACCCTGGAATGTGGATGCACAAACAACACGGACCACCCATAAAGTCCAGCTAGTAAAACAGGACGATTCACGACTGGGAGTTTCCCCCTCTTTACGTTTCAATTTGAAATGTTACTGATGTTGCTGTGAAACGCGTTTGGCGTCCCAGGGAGTGCAGATCTTATATGAATTCGGCGACAATCATCACCTTCAGAATGAAGTTTGACATTGGTTTCCAGACATTTTCATTCGTGTACAGTTTGTAAAAAAGTACTTCTTTTGTGAATTTATTTAGATTTGGAATCGATTTTTACATACCAGCATAACGTGAATTTCTGTTATTTATTCTAATAATTTTAATATGATTGGTATTCATCTTCGATCGGATATTTTCGAGAATTTGATTTGAGATCAATGCGTTATTAAGTCTATCAGTTTAATATTACATAAAACTTCATGGTTCTGTGTGAAGTTTTATGTAACAGAAAGGTAAAGTATAGGTAAAATAGAAGTCTAGCTGTAATTTGTAATAGCTGCTCAAGTCTCGTATTTAATTTGATTATTTCCCTTTAAAAAAAAGTAATAATGTGCTTGCAATTAATCACTGTTATGTATTTCTTATATAACATCCTGAGGCGTCTGCTTACGTAATGCAGAAATTCTTTTAAAATGCTGAATTTTACAAACTGAAACCTTTATCAACCAATCAGTATAAAGTAGAAATAACGTCACAAACATCTGTATTGAAATCTGCACATTCCTGGTAGCTTATTGTTCCGCGCTTCTCCTTGTTATTTCAGACGTATCATAAATGATATGTATTTCAGATGTATAAATGCGAAAAGCACCAAAAGAATTTTAAGGAATATGCCTTGCGGGGGCTTAGCTGTGTACATCTACTTTAAAATATTTTGCCGAGGAAAGCAAATTGTTAAACCGCAGCGATTACAACTAGACTTTCGACTTGCCAATATATTACGTGATACTATATACTTACAAACATCCATTTCTTTACCGGGATTCCAACCCGGGCCTATCTGACTGCCGAACCGATGGACCAGGGTTCGAATCCCGGGGAAGATAATGAATGTTTGTAAATGTCTAGTGCGTGTGCGGCATCAGGGCGCTTAAAATACTGGCTAGCCGAAGATTCTCTCGAATGGTTTGATGGTAAGGTAAGAAGGCTGGGAGAGCTTTGGCCCATTTCCGGGCTGTTTTCTGTCGAAATAGGGACGGAACTTCAGAATTATTGCGGGGGGGGAGTACACACAGGTTCTATGTCATCACCTTTTTTTTATTATAGTTCGACCGTCTCAAACGCAGCCCTGGCTGGCATTCTGCCAGAACACATAGACTCGTCCAAAAGGGGTGTTATTATTTGCTCCGACGTGAAAGCTCAGGTGAAAATCTTCTTTTCTCCGGAAAGAGGGAAAAAAGTATTCATCTTTCCACCCTATTTTGAGAATAATTCGGTCAGAATGGCGCATGCGTGTTTGCGCTCATGATCGCGGATGAGACGGTCGATTTATTTGAATTTTTGAAAAGGCTCAAGTATAAAAAATAATTTCTTTCTTTTCCTGCTTTCAAATTTTTTCAGGAATCCGAAAACCTTTCTGGTGTCAATGTTAAGAAAACAAAAATGGCGCAACGATTAAGAAAGTGTCTAATTTCTGTGAACAAGAGCTTTCATAATTTCCTGAGCGTTTTGTATTTTCAGTTCTGTTAATATAAGGATCCAGCAGTCTTTTAGCCAGTAAAGTCGTGAGTCAAATCGTATACTTGTTCTGACAAATTTAATGAGAAGACTGAGTGCTGAATGTGAAACAACCTGCTTTTATGACTCTGTTGAACAGCTAGCTTATTTTGCGAAAGGTGTGGCTAATATCTTTATCTCTGCTCTCAATAGAAAGCAGGCAAATTAACGCATTTCCGGTGAAAGATTCTATTGACCCGACATCTGTGGTCATCACCGTCCTTTCTTCCTCTTTTTCGAAGTCGAGTAGCCAAACGATTTCCGCGAAGAGTCGCGCCCCGGGCGGATTCTCAGTATTGTTCGGCGCCAGGGTTTTGTCGTGTCAGTGAGTACTTGACACGTGAGTGTGGAGGCATTGTTTTCGATGTCTTCGAATTCCGCTGCTCGTGGCTGCTGAATTCTTATTCGCTGCACCCACGTGCATGTCAAGCGAACTTAAAATTCCCGTATTCTTCTTGTCTTTTGCTTTCATTGTCAGGATATTTAAGCTGTTTTTTCATGCTTTTTAAGATTCTGCAGAAGCTGTTCCCACATTTTTTAAACGATTTTGCTTTACAAAACTTTTTTCTGTTTGAAATTTTTTTTTTTACTACAACTATATTTATGAAAGTATATAGTTGCTACTATCGTCTGCTACATAACAGTTTTGTTTTCATGCAAAACGGCGCTTTTAATGAAGCAGTAGATGGAAGGCTATATTTGTGTTTTTTCCGAAGAAAATTATACGCGTCTAGTTATTAAAAAAACGTTGCGAAAGCCGTGGTTTTTTTATACCTAAAGCTACGATAGGTAGCATTGTCAGCAACAAAGGTAAAAAACGTCAAAATTTAGCTTCGAGTGAAAAAATTGTTCCAAATACATATCCAAGGAAAAAACGGAGAAAACAAAAAGTAACGGAAAGTAAAGCAGAAAAGGAAAAGTAAGCAGAAGTAAGATCGTTAATGTTAAAAGAAAATCCGCCAAGTCAAAGGACAGTTGCAGAATCATTAAAATGCTCAGTGATAACTAACTATAAACAGAGTGACTAATGCTGATTTGAATCTTAACCCTTTCGCTCCGAGTGTCACGTATACGTGCCAGCAAGAAACGCACTCATTTCCCAACCGACACGCTGGCTTGCCAAGCATTTTCTCGATCACCTCCGGCCTTCACACATTTGTGACAGCGTCCTGGAACGTTTTAAAAACTATAACTTTTGGCACGGGAAGACATTGTATGCCCATATGGTTTGAGATACATGTAGATTTGGCCTTCTACTGAAAATGAGAGTAGCATGAATCACATACACGTGATTTTTGATTATATAAACGTATGGGGAAAGGAATCTTTCCGAATGGCATGTTTTAGGACAGCTTTTCAACAGAGCTGTGGAGTCGGAATCGGAGTTAGGTAGATTTTTGGGTAAAAGGAGTCGAAGTTGGAGTCGCTAGAAACACTCCGACTCCAGGTTTAGTAGAACAGTTTGAATTTGAAATGAAATTAAAGTGAAATGAAAAATTCAGTTATTATTTTTAGTTATGGACTATATACATTAATAAACAGTTATTTCCTATTTTATTGACATATTAATAAATAAATATAAGGGAGGAGGATGGATGTGGTATTTGGCATTATTGATTAACTGATTCATTTAGTTACTTCATTTCGTTAAAAATCTCACTGGTAAACAGCATTAGCAGCAAGAACTCCAAAATTGATGCCGTTGTTTACACGATGAAGAAGTAGATATTTGATGATATGGAGGTTGTTAGAATTGAGAACTTTTTTAGAGTATGTAGATAACCCTAATATTTCACTAACAGAAAGACTGTGGAAGGATCTTGCAAAACTGGAAACTCTTTCTACACCGTGTATAGCCACAAAAAAGCTACAGTCTAAAGAATTAACAGGAGGCGAGAATGGAAGAATGTGATGTTTGTTCTTGAAAAGGAGGGCTTATTGCACAAGGAATCATTTCCTCAATGAAGAAAATAGAAACTAGTTTGCTAGACAATAAGATCTTGCTATGTTCAATATGTGTACATCCAAAACACCTAATTTTGTTGGATGATGAACAATTTAAGAAGGTAAAGAAAGCCATCTACAGAGGCTGTTCGCACATTTTTTAGACGATGTATATTGTATTCACATAACTAAATTACATAAAATTCTTGTGTTTTAAATGTTCTGTTTGACATCCCTTATTCTGAACTATCTTTCGACACCGCGATTTCCAGGACAATAATGCCTTTTGAAGTGTCGGAAGACGTATTCTATCCCATTTCTCCCGAACAACTTTCCAGAGTCCTGTTAGGGTTTTCGGACAACGTTCGGATAATGAAGTTTTTAAAAGTCCGAAAGCACAAAACTCCATAGGTGACACATCGGGAGATTTAGTACGGATATTAGTGAAGGGTATGGCCTTGATACCAGTTTTTTGTTCCATTTCTTTTAGGAAATTTACAGTGGATTTTGATGTGTGACTGCTTGCTTTGTCCCGATGGAGTCTCACAGATGAATGGCACTGTGGATAAAGCGATGGTATTTCATTCAGAAAAATTGGCGATAAAATATGTTCCTGACAGTATTTGGAGTTAATCTTGACATTTTTTTGCACTCTGTTTATTTTTAACTTGCCATTATAAGAAAAACTGGCAACAATCGTGAATCCCTTAGAAAAACTTTCTTTCGATTCTTTGAACCATATACTTAAATTTTTTTCTCCCCTTTTATGATAATAAATGGCTCTTTTTTTGCTACAAGCATTTAAATACACCCATGTTTCATCTATTGTGACAATTGTTTTCCATTTTTCTTTGGATACGTGTTTCTCATATAGAATTCTGCAGCGTGTTCTGCGTCGAGCGATATGCTTTGGAAGAAGACGATGCACATTGCGTTTTTTCGCTTTCTTAAGATTTAAATCAACGTTTATCATTTTGTTTACAGTGGGCACCGAGCATTTTAATGATTTTGCAACTCTCCTTTGACTAAGGGGATTTTCTTTTAACATTAAACAACGTACCTTTGCAATAGTCGAAGATGTCCGTTTTTTCCTTGGATACTTGTTTGGAATTTTTGTCCCACTGAAGGCTCCAATTTGACGTTTTTTTTTCCCCTTTCTTGTTGATGATATTACCTATCGACGCTTTAGATATCACAAAACCATGACTCTCGCATCGTTTTTGGATAACGGAGTATGCATATTTCTCTTCGGAAAGAGCGTCAATGTAGCCTTCGAACCACTGCTTTGTTAAATTCGCCATTTTGAATAAAAACAAAACTTTCAAGCCACAGACGATAATTTTGACTTTTAAAAACATAGTACAATTGCAATTACTTTTTCAGCAAACGACTTTTTATTACCGCTTACCAAAATCGTCTAAAAAATGTGCGAACAGCCTCTGTATGAGCTTTCCTTAAGAATGAAATTATTCTCAAAACAATTGGAGTATTGGAATCGGGACAGTCAGACTGAAGACATTGCAACAGAGTCTCTATCATCCATTTCCAGTGATGAATTAGATTTTAAGAAATATTTGGATAATATTGAAAAGGCTAAGGCAAAGCGAATGAAAATAAAGAAAAAAAAAGAGCCTTTAGCTATAAAAATGAAAAAAATACAAGCAGCATCTCTACACAGCCTTTATAAGAAATAGAGAAATATGTGTACTCTTGCAAGGCATCTCATTTAGAACTTATAAAAATTTATCCTGAAAAGTTAAAAGAAGTAGCCCTAACAGTAACAGCTCTTCCTCCTACTTAAGTTATATGGAAAGACTTTTCTCAGCTCTGAAGTTTATCGAATCGGATCTACGGTCCTCTAACAAAGAGCTTGCCGAAGCTGTACTGTTTCTTAGAAATTGCTAATGCCAGTTTTTCCATTTCGTAACAAATGCTAATTAATATAAATAATCTGTTATGCCACATGTAACACATGTGTATATGTTTATATATATATGAGGGTGTAGGAGTCAGAGTCGGTTTAAAATTCCAAGAGTCGGAGTCGGTCGTTTTCCCTACCGACTCCACAGCCCTGCTTTTTAAGCCATCATATATGTTACAATTAGCGTTTAAATATCTTTTTCCTTTACTTTACATGAAAATATATTTAAAAAAAAATTTCTTACTTTGAGAAATAATTTTCGGAAGCGCTATTCAAATTATTCCTACAGTTTAATTGATAAAATGAATTAAGAAACTTTTAAATTAATAAAAAAAATACAAGAAAGTCTGTTTATAAAAAGTAAAATCTTTTCACATGATCTGAAAGATAGACACTCAGTGAGCTCAGTCTTTAACAAAATGTCCATATGAGAATCACTAGAAATACAGCTTTCTAACTCTTTAGAAGTCGCTCTCATTCATATCACCGATTGGTTCATTTATCATTCGTCTGATAAAAAACGCCTGCTGGCTATAATAAACTGAACTCATAGGGTATATAAGTAAAGGCTTTTCGAAATAAAAGGAATGCAAAACGTAATAGAGCCTCACGTAGTAACCCTAAAAGACTCTACATAGTAGCAAACGGATAGAATACAAAACGGATTCGAAGGGATATAGAAACATGCATGCTTATATCACGAGAAAACTCTCTGGCCCGCCAGCATGCGGGCCGGAAAATGAGTGCGTTTCTTGCTTCTTCATGGATTAGGCTTAATAGCAAGAAACACTCAGTCCCTGGACAGATACTCGCGAAAACAAAGAATATGTATGGTTCTTTGGGCAAAAAAACTGCTCGTCTCGGGCGATAAGCGCGCGTTTGCGAAGGGGTTAAAAAGGCGAAAAAAACATAATGTGCATTCTCCACGACATATCGTCGAATGCAGAACGCGCTGCAGAATTCTTTATGAAGAACATTTATCCGGACAAAAAATGGAAAAATTGTGTCACAATAGATGAACCTTGGGTATATTTAAATGACTACAATCAAAAATCTTAAACATGATCCGAAAAAAAAAATCTTAAAAACATGGTCCGAAGAATATAAAGAAAGTTTTTCGAAGCATTCGAAGTGACCAAAAATTTGACACAATAAATTGTATCCAGCTGATATTGTTGTATATTGTTCTTCATACTGAAAACTTGAATTTCCAATGCCTTTGTACGTAGTCTCCTAACCGTAGTATAATCGTCGTACAGTGCGATCAAATGTGATTTTTGACTCAGGCTGTTTGCGATTTGGGCTGTATTGTAAATTTTTATTTGACATTCCTTACAATTTACTATAGATATTCTGTAGTGATATGTATGAATTTTTTTCTCAAATCTTCTAAATCTGAATGAAATGCAGAAGGAAACGTTTGTTTCGAATTCATTACATCCATTTCAGATTTTCAGTGACCGATACTGGTAGCTCGATCGCGGTTTGAGTCCTGAACTGGCTGCATCAACGTTTTTGTGCTTTGTGTCGTGTGTAGTCTGAAAACGAACCAATTTTCCCTTACAATTAAAAAAGGAAATTTAGTTTCAACAAACGCCGAAGAACGTTTGATCCATACTGCTTTTTGCAGATATACAGTTTGTTTTTGTCTATCATCTAAAATACTATTTTTTTTGTCTTAATTAGGACCGTCATTACTCTAGACATCTAGATTTTAACAACAATAATTCATTTGGGGCCACGTAACTGTTTCGCAGTCGTCGTCATGAGTTCAATTTCGCTTAAATTGATGTGTAAGATGAATGCTTAGCTGGAGTAAGCGGTATCCAACTAAGCTCACATTACCGTTTAAGTGTTTGCCTTCTTTTCCCTGTTGTACTACAAAAACGTCGTGTATGTTGCATCATAACTTCATCCATTCACGACCCGCACCCCAAAATACTTCCTCGAAGTTGCATTGTTCAATGAAGTGTAGAGCAATCTGTCTCCTACTCCAGTGCCTTCAGAGTATTCCGAGCTTGCATCAATCAGTCTGATATCGCAATTCCCGCTATCGCTTCTGTTTCGTTATTAATTTGCAAACGAGTGTTCCAGGTGACAGTCTTGACCTTCCGCTGAAAAAAGAAGGAAAAGGAGTCGCCCCCGGGTGCTTTCGACCTTTTAGTAATTAAGGCCAGGTTAAGACTCACTGCTGTTGTTTTCAAAAGGCAAGACACCTGCCTCCTGTCACGTGACTCGGGACGCGTGCCCAACACGCGCCTCATTCAGTCGTAATAGCTAAGCAGTTGAGTTGCCCAATGGAAGCCCCTTCGCGCCTCCCGTAGACAGATTGCGCAACTTTTAAAAAGCATCCGCTTGCTCTAGCATATATTTTGTCTCTAAATTGTTGCCGATATTTTTTCCTTCCTTTGTTTCGCGGCTGTGTCTTTCTAGACAAAGACTTTGGTCAAAGGTGAGACTGTTGCTTCTGGATGGTGCTTCGCTCATGACCTTAGAGTCATTGAGCCCTCAGAGGACTCTTTGCATAATATTTTTTTCATTCACCTTTTCGTTTTCCCTTATGGAAAGGTTACGTGAAGAAGTTTGGAAATATGATATAATGCTTCATGTTATTAAATTTGCAATGATCGGTCTTTAAAAAATTTTAAAGGGCTTCGTTGTTGACTTTTTATTCTATTTTTTCTTTAAGGAATTTAATGAGCCTTTTAAGAAACCGTGGTACTGGAGACCATATATCGTTCATTTTGGAAAACTGAAACTTTAATAAAAGTTTTGTAATATAATACAGTAGAAGTCCAGAAATCCGCAATGCTTGGGACCAGAGGTTGTGCGGATTTCAGGACAAAAAAGCCAAATCACAATATTCAGACTAAAAGTCCAAAATAAATAAGGCATATTAGATGTATTTACTTAAATTATTATGTATTAAATATGCATTAAATTATTATACATTAAATTATTATACATATATTACAATACACATTAAATTATTATACATACAATTTTGCCCATAAATTACAATTTGCTAAGCATTATTTGAGTTATATTTTCATGTAAATCTTTACTGAGGATTTTAAGTTTTAATTGTATTTAATGTGTAATTTTGGCACTAACGTGCTTCTTCGAATAGGATTTCAGAGGGTTTGGGATGTACTATGGCTTTTGGCATTCGTACTTGTTAATAATAATAATAATATATATATATATAT